>JAODUP010001249.1:0-81450 GCA_025642065.1 Paralvinella palmiformis
CCTCAACCTAGGGACATACTCCAGCACAGTGTTTTCATTCGGCTTCACTTAGACTAACAAAGAGATGACATGATACATTTATACTTTAAATTTTCAAGCACTATTCTGATTGTTATCAGGCCAGTATGTGTATGAATGAAATACACGTTATGGGTAAATATTTATTCTTTAATTATTGATCAAACATCAATGACATCATTTAAAAGCGTGCAAAAGTGATCGCTTAATATTGCATAGAACATATTCCCTATAAGGAATAAAGCTAGATGCGAAGGTTGAAGAATCTTCTTGAATTTAAAACATTTCAATTAAATAAAAAAAGGACAAAATAAATTGTTTCCCTGTAAAAAGAACCTAGTTTATATATATTCTGTTTTAGATAATTAGCCAGATAAGTGGTTATATACTTATCGAGGTGTTATAAGATAACACATTTATAACATACAAACAAACATTAAATAATGATTTCTATGATATTGCCTATGCATATATTTAAATTATTCATGTTTATATGGGGTTATGTAGATTAGATACATTGGCTAGAACAATAAATCGCTTAATGTCTACCGTACTCCAATCTAATCATTAAAGCAGGTACTGTTCATAGCTTTCTCTCCATCTTCATCCGTTTATTGAATCCGCATGAATATAAGAATGGGTCAGTATCGGGCAGACAAACTGACACACTTGATTCAAACTTGGTTTGAGGCTTCAATTAAAAGTATTTTTCCCCAATTTGGGTGAAGAATCTCCAAATAATTACGTTTGATTGCTAAACCACGTTTTTAAGGTAATATTATTCCTATGTAATGATTGCTGAGAGGGTAAAATACTGTATTTTGACTTTATATCCAGCAAGCATTGGCGTTTTATCCCCAATCTATTTATATATCTTTCTCTTTCTCTCTCTCTCTCTCTCTCTCTCTCTCTCTCTCTCTTCTTCTCTCTCTCTCTCTCTCTCTCTCTCTCTTATATATATATATATATATATATATATATATATATATATATATATATATATATATATATGAAACACATCCACATTATTATTGATAATTCTAACTCGATTAAATTTGAAGTGATAAAACATGTTACTTCCATTTACTGTATATATATATGATTTGTCATGGTATTGACAAATAAATTAACAACTTTTAGTATATATATATATATATATATATATATATATATATATATATATATATATATATATATATATATATATATATATATATATATATATGCAAACATTTAATATTCTTCCATTCTTACAGGTATACGCACATATTTCGAAATTGGATATAGAATAAACTAATATAATGCTATCTTATGGAACATATACAACTTGTTAACAACAATCGCATACAATTATCATATGCACCTTTATTAAATATAGAAATTTTTTGTCCGCAAGATTCTATTTAGTTACTTGTATGTTAATGGTATAAAATTCACTAGACAATTTTATATTATTAATAAATAATATTCTAAGCTGTGGTATATTTCATTTATTTCTTCAACCTGGTATAAGATCATTAGTTTTTAATTGTTTATGACAGATTGGTTGATTAATTAAATAACTACAATATGTATCTTAATTATTATACTAATAATCGAAGCGATGTTCATTTGTAAAATATACTACAATACACCATACGCAGAATTTCCGAAGTTATTAATTTCCTATCTCAGTTTCATCTCTATTTGACATTTTCTCTTTTCCGATCCAGGTAAAGATCATCAGTAATATCAAGAAATATTAGATCCGTGATTCTTTGGAGATCCGAAATTTAATGATAACCAGTTTGACCTCGATTTGAATACCAAGTTACCTTCAGGTTGCAAGATATTAAGTAACGCAATAAACATTGATATATGACCTTGTTCGTGTTTATGTTTCAGTACCGTAGAGTTGATATACGATTGCATAGCATACATATACAATATTAAGTAAGAAATGTGTTAATTACCTCACATGTTTGGTGTCTAAATACTTTTATGAAATCTATACAATATTTGGTATATATCTCTAATCGTAGAATCTAAGATATCAAGAACATCTTGGTAAAAGAGATTAAAAAGAAATGGTGAAGACATTCTAGTTTGGCTTGTTCCTTTTAAAATAGGTATACATTCACTGAAACCTTTGTTCCATCTGCTACATATAATAATCCTACTGTACCAGTCATATACTAGTGTCCTCAGTTGGTCTGAAATTATATCTTCAGGTTTCTTGTATAATAAGCGAAAACCTCCTTCAGTATCCAGTGAACATATAGGAGCATTTAAGCCTTTGGATTTTCTGTATATAATCACATCGTTTGCTAATGTTATTGCCATCTGCGTTCCACGACCTTAAATAAATCCAAACTGTGCGCCATGATACATGTGATCGGTGTTGTTTTAAAATGATTGTTTCTAATATTTCACAAGTCTACAATAATTCAATGTTTCAGTTCGATGATAAAAACACACTTGTTCCAAATTGTTTGCAATCAATGATAATTATAATCAACTTATATACATTTAATCATGATAAATGCGAATTATTTGTATATGTTAATCCATTCTCTATACTAGATCTTGCTTAGGACAATTAGTAGACGATTAGGCTCCTTTATAGTGCACATAAATTAATATCATGAATAACCATTATAATAGAAACAACTTGCCTAAGATTCGGGCGCGTTGTTAAATGGGCATCATATTATTAAGTAAACCACATTTTCACCTATATTATAGTCTTATCCCAGGATATTACATATTGCCTGCTTCTTAACGTATTCTTTAGAATCTCTTTCCACCTGATCTCGTTTTTACATGGATTGCAATATATTCTGTTATCATCTTTCCTTTATCCCATTTACCAAATTTGTTTAACTCCAAAGCAATTGGAAACTGGTTTGTGAATATTAATGTAAGTCAACTGTATGTATATATTGAGCATACACTTGTTTCTTTATAAGGGATTAATTAGTATATTAAATGTAAAAATCGTAAGGTTTAGATAGCAAATTAGCATTCTCAATTCACTATTCTATATTTATATAGACAGCTTATAAAAAAATCGGCCTCTCTCTCTCTCTCTCTCTCTCTCTCTCTCTCTGGCTTTCAGTCTATCTAATTATATATAGATAGATAGATAAACACACACACACACACAATCTTCCCTTGTCAGCAATAATATTTACTGTTATAAATTAATTGTAGTTAATCTTCATTCAGAAGCACTAAACACTAAAAATGTGATCCTTTTGGTAATGAAATGTTATGAATAAAACACCTTTCATCTCATTAAGATTAATATTGTAGTATCACCGATTAACACTATAATCAATCAGATTAATGATATAAATCAGACCAGCACGTTCTTGTATGTTGTGATGAACTATATCAAAACGGTAAAATATATGACACTGGTATAGGAATTTGAATTCCAAAATAGGATGGTGTGCTAGGTTTAACCTATGAACCATATAAAACGGTAAATTGTATGTCATTGGTACAGGAATGGGAATTCCAAAATATGAAGGTGTGTTATACTCAGCACATGAAAGACATGTTCAAATCTTTTGGAACGATGAAGTCATGCGACATAAGCTAATATTTAAAAAGCATCAAAACAACTACATATTCATATGAAATTCAAAAACCTTTTTGGGCTGAGTATTACTGCTAGTCTGTCCAAAGAACATTTAATTGTTCCTTTACTTTGGGCTGGATATAGCAATACTTCATAGCATCAAATATCCTAATGTATATAATGACAGTAATAAAGAATAAGATCAATTAAATCTACCTTTGTAAAAGTATTAATAAAAAACCCTAATGGACGGTATTATTCTAAACAATCACAGACGTGTTTGAAATCTTACAGTTTTTCTAAATTTATAGTAAGGACAGTTGTATTCCACCTAAACAAATATTAATCAATAATAACCTTAACGAATCTCCTCAGTTTGAATATACATTTGGTCACAGCACTGAAACAGCCTTGGTTCGGGTGAAAAATGATATTTTGAAGTCAATTGATCAAGTTAAGCAAGTGTTAAGTGTTCTTCTGGACCTCTGTATGCTGCATCTGATACAGTTGGCCATATTATACTTTTCTGTGGGGTAAAAGACATGTTTGGTCTGTTAGATAAAGTACTCGAATGGCTTAGAACCTATCTGAAACAAAGCTCCCAGAGAGCGTCCAGTCAGGGTAATTTATCTGACTTCAGTTGTTGTTATCTGGTGTACCACAGGGTACATTTCTTGGTCCTCTGGTTTTCACAATGTATAATCATCCTCTTGGGAAAATTGCGCAGCGATATTGGATTAAATAGCACGTGCATGCTGATGGCACACAGCTGTATGTATCATTGGATCCTGACAATGAGTTAACGTTTTCCTCTTCCTTGAAGAATTTAGAACACTCTGTTGCTAGTATTCGTCTGTGGATGGCGCAAAGACCTGAATTCATACCAAGAAGTTCAAATTTGACACAACAATGATATTGTAAAAATCAAAACTTTACATAGTAATTTAATCATTCTTGAAACATTTATGTTATCCATAAACCTTAAATATTCTGCAAATAAGTAATTTTTAATTAGTCTTTATATCTGAAGTGGTTAGTTGTTTTACTTATCAAATCATGGGTAAATTTCTATAAATAATTGGAACTTCTAAATATATTTGAATAATCTGTTTTATCCGTTATCGGTAATAAATTAATGTACCTCCTTGGTCAATGCTAATGTCTGTCATATAAGAGACAGGCGCAGAAATCTCGAGAAATATATAAAGATGAAAACGAAACAGAAAGACAAATAGATGATAATATAGGTAATGCTAGTAAAATGTTCCATACCTGTATTTGTTAGGTGTTTCATTTACTTCTCGACCCTCTCAAATATATGACCCAGATTTGACGAGACAATACCAAATATAAACTCATTTATGTATACACTAGCCGTACACGTGAAGCTTTCATAATCACTTCCCAATTTTATGATGATTGTGATTAATAAATTCGTGTTTATTTTATATTACGATAGAATATAAAATTTGTCTTATTGCTCTCAAATATTATCCTGCTCAATTCAATACTGTTTTAACTTCATGAAGTTGAATAAACATTGTAGTTTAAATTAATATACCTGTTTTTGATGACATATTTTGACTAGAAATGATTTCGTTACTAATGATTGTTTGTGCCAGTATACCAGCATATCTTGAAGTTGTGATGAAGAAGTGATTTATTATTGGCGCGAATTGAGTTATTACAGATTTCCTCTTCTTTTAAGAAAATACTGCTTGCGTGGTAAAGAATTATATGCTGTGTATGTGTGTGTGTGTGTGTGTGTGTGAGGCTGCGTGTTTGTGTATGTGCGTCTGTTTGTGTTTGTGGGTGTTATGCCAAATATTAATACAAGCAACACATATTAATATAATAGTGTAATCGTTGTATCTAAAGCGCTCAGTTTAGAAATTAACTTCATATATTTTTTATAGTAGGGCATTGTCCATATGTATTGGTTGGCTATTCCATTGACTATCTACTATCACCTGTCGGCAATTGCATTCTGATATGTTGTGCAAGAGTCCAATGAATTGATCCTTACGGCAGATCTAGTCGGCAATCGGCTTTTAATTATTTGCTTTCCATATTTACTGTCGAACGGAGTAGCGGAGTAAGAGGATGGGGGGGGGGTACTCATTCAGATGATGTAAAGTCACCCTTGAATAAAAAGTAATATATTTTTAGTTGCTATATCCAGCCCAAAGTAAAGGAACAATTAAATGTTCTTTGAACAGACTAGCAGTAATACTCAGCCCAAAAAGGTTTTTGAATTTCATATGAATATGTAGTTGTTTTAATGCTTTTTAAATATTAGCTTATGTCGCATGACTTCATCGTTCCAAAAGATTTGAACATGTCTTTCATGTGCTGAGTATAACACACCTTCATATTTTGGAATTCCCATTCCTGTACCAATGACATACAATTTACCGTTTTATATGGTTCATATGTTAAATCTAGCACACCATCCTATTTTGGAATTCAAATTCCTATACCAGTGTCATATATTTTACCGTTTTGATATAGTTCATCACAACATACAAGAACGTGCTGGTCTGATTTATATCATTAATCTGATTGATTATAGTGTTAATCGGTGATACTACAATATTAATCTTAACGAGATGAAAGGTGTTTTATTCATAACATTTCATTACCAAAAGGATCACATTTTTAGTGTTTAGTGCTTCTGAATGAAGATTAACTACAATTAATTTATAACAGTAAATATTATTGCTGTCTATATAAATATAGAATAGTGAATTGAGAATGCTAATTTGCTATCTAAACCTTACGATTTTTACATTTAATATACTAATTAATCCCTTATAAAGAAACAAGTGTATGCTCAATATATACATACAGTTGACTTACATTAATATTCACAAACCAGTTTCCAATTGCTTTGGAGTTAAACAAATTTGGTAAATGGGATAAAGGAAAGATGATAACGGAATATATTGCAATCCATGTAAAAACGAGATCAGGTGGAAAGAGATTCTAAAGAATACGTTAAGAAGCAGGCAATATGTAATATCCTGGGATAAGACTATAATATAGGTGAAAATGTGGTTTACTTAATAATATGATGCCCATTTAACAACGCGCCCGAATCTTAGGCAAGTTGTTTCTATTATAATGGTTATTCATGATATTAATTTATGTGCACTATAAAGGAGCCTAATCGTCTACTAATTGTCCTAAGCAAGATCTAGTATAGAGAATGGATTAACATATACAAATAATTCGCATTTATCATGATTAAATGTATATAAGTTGATTATAATTATCATTGATTGCAAACAATTTGGAACAAGTGTGTTTTTATCATCGAACTGAAACATTGAATTATTGTAGACTTGTGAAATATTAGAAACAATCATTTTAAAACAACACCGATCACATGTATCATGGCGCACAGTTTGGATTTATTTAAGGTCGTGGAACGCAGATGGCAATAACATTAGCAAACGATGTGATTATATACAGAAAATCCAAAGGCTTAAATGCTCCTATATGTTCACTGGATACTGAAGGAGGTTTTGGCTTATTATACAAGAAACCTGAAGATATAATTTCAGACCAACTGAGGACACTAGTATATGACTGGTACAGTAGGATTATTATATGTAGCAGATGGAACAAAGGTTTCAGTGAATGTATACCTATTTTAAAAGGAACAAGCCAAACTAGAATGTCTTCACCATTTCTTTTTAATCTCTTTTACCAAGATGTTCTTGATATCTTAGATTCTACGATTAGAGATATATACCAAATATTGTATAGATTTCATAAAAGTATTTAGACACCAAACATGTGAGGTAATTAACACATTTCTTACTTAATATTGTATATGTATGCTATGCAATCGTATATCAACTCTACGGTACTGAAACATAAACACGAACAAGGTCATATATCAATGTTTATTGCGTTACTTAATATCTTGCAACCTGAAGGTAACTTGGTATTCAAATCGAGGTCAAACTGGTTATCATTAAATTTCGGATCTCCAAAGAATCACGGATCTAATATTTCTTGATATTACTGATGATCTTTACCTGGATCGGAAAAGAGAAAATGTCAAATAGAGATGAAACTGAGATAGGAAATTAATAACTTCGGAAATTCTGCGTATGGTGTATTGTAGTATATTTTACAAATGAACATCGCTTCGATTATTAGTATAATAATTAAGATACATATTGTAATGTAACTAGAAACTCATACAAAGCTATTACTCAAGTTAGCTAGATAGTTCTTATGGAACACTGTTCCATTTGTCATCAATCAGTTTCGTGTCGTGACAGCGCAGAAAACTTCTCATATATTGGGTCATACCTTATTTCATTTATACTTTCATTGATAAATAAAACACGCGGGGAATAAATCTAAACATACCAATGGTAAAGAAAACAGTTAGAAACATTATTTTTGTTGAGGTAGTATGCCCTTGTCACATTATTACGCGGCATAGGCAGTAAATTATGGTCACTTATGATATTCTAGGGAACATAAAGGTCATGTAGAATGGAATGGCATTTGGCCATCTGATGAAGCTTTAAAAGCAGACATGGAGATTTGGGCAACCTGCAGCCTGTTCAACATCAACACAAATTAGACTGAAGTAAATTATTTCTAATTAACATATCGTGTGTGCAAATGAGGATCTTTCCAGATAGAGTGCATTCAATATCAAATATACGCAACTGTATTTTAGAAGGCAAGCCTTTATATTAGATTATACCCTAAAATCAGATAATTATATGTGTGAGTAACGTTATTATAAAATAAAACATAAAACCCACAACGTAAGATGTAGCTTAGGATCTAAAGCATGTTTATGGGAATGCGTTATTAAATCCGCGGTCTAGTGGTATCACCTTATATACATGATATGATACAAAAGTATACATCAATGAGACTGAGTCAGTATCGCTTTCGATAGGGGGAGAAAAACCACAAACCGATGTTCGCAGATAAATGTTTCCGAGCATTGTCTCTGGGGCTTTCGGTGTAAAGCGTCATAGAGAAACCCACGTTAAGTAAAGCTCAATAAAATTACAATTATTATTAAATGATTAAACTAAAAAAAATATTATAATAGCGATAAATGTTGTGATTTGACATTTTAATAATATCATCAATATAATTAATTCGTTCAGAATAAACAGGTGTATTTTAAGGGTCTATACTTCAATACGACGTATCCATCAACAAGGTGATATTTCAGTAGCTGCTAGTCTCGAACGAAATTAAAAAATTGAAGAAATAAAAATCTGTTTAAAAAACAATTATTTCTACGTGAAGCTTTAATTCAAATTAGAGATGAAAGAAGAAACGTTCGTTTCTGAGTAATTGCTGTATTATCATTTATAGTGTGAGAGATCATGTGTATGATTGCACACAAAACTGTAATGGCATACCTAACTTAGAGACTTGGGAGAAAATAACAGATGTATTTAGTGGTTTACAGTGTTTCCAAGAAAGCAATAGAGTGATATGTTGACAAAAGTATG
Organism: Paralvinella palmiformis; assembly: GCA_025642065.1. Classification (NCBI taxonomy): domain Eukaryota; kingdom Metazoa; phylum Annelida; class Polychaeta; order Terebellida; family Alvinellidae; genus Paralvinella; species Paralvinella palmiformis. The sequence continues at coordinate 9,088 of JAODUP010001249.1, forward strand.
GCTTATCATTTCCGAATTAACTCTGAATGGCACAAATATAAGAGTTTTCAACAAAAGTAAACAATATCATGAGTATTTCATGGATACCTCTCCGGACCAAAACGAAGGGAAAACTTAAATAATTAACTGAGTGATTTCACTTTTATTTTATATTTACACTTGCCATAAAAATTTAATCCAAATAATAATTTTGATGAAACATTATACAAATATATATATATATATATATATATATATATATATATGTTTTCGTCATTTGTAAACCTAAGATTGCCTCTTTTATTATATCACTGTTACTTTATCATAAGTGTAGTTTTAGCTGCGAACGTCATTCCTCTCACTATTAAAGTAATCGCTAGCGACACATCCACTGAATATTAATGAAGCAATAGTTGTGCGAACTAAATAAGGAATGAGGTGGAAAAAGAGACCAAAACATAACAAACTCTTTACTAACAATGCCCAAAATGATATACTCAACACTTTCAGGGAATCGAAGTAGTGTATATCGTATGGCATGATATATATATCTTCTTATTTTTTTACTATTAGATAGACCAAAGTAATATTAAAAATTCATGATTTCACTACTTGGTACAATAAAATATTTAATCGAATAGCTACTTTTGGAATTGTAAATAATATGCTACCGAGTGTAGCTTCTCAAATGAACGAAATTAATGAAATCTCAAAAGCGAAAACAATCAGAAAGTAGTGTTCTAGATGCATTATATACACCCATTTTGATAATGAGTGTGAGAAAGATTTATTTGATCACAATGAGTCGAGCTGACAAGGCAGAACAAACACTGTGCTCAGATGTTCATTCATCAATGCATGAATGATTTAATCGATAATGAACACAATTTCCCTCAACAATGTTTCTGTTTATTTGGCAGAATGACTTGTTTTCACTTTATCTTGATTAATCATTCAATGTTATGTTGATTGCTAATCAAATCAGTAGCCCATGTCTATATGTTGCCACTACATTACACTGGATGGTCTACCAATTACTTCAACATATTGATATGGTGATCAATTTCAATGTGTCAAAGAAAACTAAGCCCAAAACGATGTATCAATACATTTCACGTTTGTCAATTGCTTAGAACATAACAGTAGCTATTTGTAGTCTTTTGTTTTCAAAACCGAGATCAATATTACTAAACAAATATGAAGCTATAAACCGAATTACTAGAACAAAGGAGCTATGTATGTGTCATATTATATTCTACAATTGATTGTATTATAGATCATTCACGTTAATGTTAGAATTTATATCACAATACAACAACTATTTTGAATATAATAATAATAATAATAATGTATATTTTAATAATAATAATAATAATAACGTATATTTAATAAAGCGCCCTTATTAGCAGGAGTCATTCAAAGGCTCTGTACAAATAATATGTAATATAATAATACCCCAAATAATATCTGTAAAAAACCCTGTAATGATTTAAAAGATAATAAATATTTATCTATGAAAGCGACCTTAAATAGGTGTGTTTTTAGAAAAGACTTAAAATTTCCAAGAGACGACGCATTTCTAATATTTGCAGGCAACTTATTCCACAAAGTGGGGGCTGCAACACTAAACGCACAATCACCATATGACTTGAGCTGAGACACTGGCACCTGCAATAGTATTTGATTGGGTGACCTGAGTTTTCGGGATGACTTTCTAAAGGAAACCAGTTCACACAGGTATTCTGGCGCCATATTATTAATAGATTTATAAGTTATTAACATAATCTTAAAATGGATACGCTGTCTAACAGGTAGCCAATGTAGTTTTTGAAGAATTGGGGTGATATGATCATATTTTCTAGTATTTTTTACAATGTGAGCTGCACTATTCTGAATTCGATGAAGGCGATTAATGTTATAATCAGATATGCCATATAACAGGGAGTTACAATAGTCTATACGAGATGTAACAAAGGCATGAACTGCAGTTACAAGTGATTCTTGTGTCAAGAATGCTTTTAAACAGTGGATGTTCTTAAGATGGTAGTAGGCAGCTCGGCATACTGATGTGACAAGTTCATGCATGTTAATACATTGGTCAAAAATAACCCCTAGATTTTTTACTGACCCATTAGGGGTAATCGAAGATGTACCCATCTGTAATGCTGGTGTCTTTAGGGATTTAATACAATGTGGTGATGCCAAATATAAAATATTTGTTTTATTATCATTTAGTTTTAGAAGATTTTGAGTCATCCATAGCCGAATATCGGCAATACAATGTTCTGAATTCTTCAAGGAAGAGGAGAAATGTAACTCATTGTCAGGATCTAGTGATATATACAGTTGTGTGTCATCAGCATACCAGTGATACTTAACCCCATATCGCTGCGCAATGATCCCAAAAGGACGGGTATACATTGTGAAAACCAGAGGACCAAGAACTGAACTCTATGGTACACCAGATAACAAAAACTGAATGTCAGATAAAATACCATGAACAGACACTCTCTGGGAGCGTTGTTTCAGATAGGATCTAAACCATTCAAGTACTCTACCTGACAGAGAAAAGTACATTATGGTCAACTTTATCAAATACAGCAGACAGGTCCAGAAGAACAAGTATTACTGGCTTACCTTGATCATTTGACATCATAATATCATTTTTCCCTCGAACCAAGGCTGTTTCAGTGCTGTGGCCACTTTTATAGGCAGACTGTAGTGATTCATTAAGGTTATCATTGATTAAATATTTGTTTAGATGGAAAGCAACTGCCTTTTCTATAACTTTAGATAAAAATGTAAGATTTGAAACAGGTCTGTAATTGTTTAGAATATTACAGTCCATAGTGTGTTTTTTTATTAATGGTTTTACAACGGCAGCTTTCATGGATCTTGGGAAAACACTCAGAGATAATGATTTATTAACTATATTTGTAATTGGGTTTATCAGAACATCCAGACAATCTTTCACAAGCCATGTAGGCATAGGTTCAACTGCACAGTAAGCATTAGATGACTTTTTCAGCAACTGTCTGATATCAATCTCTGTAAAAGGCTCAAATGTATCCATCATGGATATGCAGGACTCTTCTACCAATGACTTACCCTGTGATAAGGTGCTGGACTGGAACCCATTATGTATATTTAATATTTTTTGACAGAAGAAGTTATTAAAACAATGAGCCATATCTTTATCTGAGTTTATATTATTTGGGAGGACAGTTTGATTTTTATGTAATGCTTTATTCACAAGACTAAAAACAGTCCTTTGATTTCCCTTGGATGCTTTGATCTTTCTATTATAGTATTCGGATTTAGCAGAGGCAAGGGTATTTTTAACAAGAATTTTACTGACCTTGAACATTTCAAAATGAACACACAAACTGGTCCTGATCCACCGTCGCTCACAATACCTTCTGTGTCTCTTTGCAGCCTGTATGTTCTTATTATACCATGGAATTATTGGCCTGCTTGGCATTTCCTTTGTCCTTAAAGGTGCATGTTGATCTACAATGTCTCTCAATGTATTATCATAGAGATCCACCAGATGATCCACATCATCCGGTGGATCCAATACCAGAGATGAGACTCGCAGATCAGCAAGTAAATCCTCCTTGTCAATTGACTTATATCTTCTATATCAAATAACTTTAGCTGAAACAGATTGTTTCTGTAAAGATATATTAATGTCAACAAGGAAATGATCAGATAACATGGAAGACACAAAGACATCTTTAATCAAATTGTCATCATCACGGGAGATGACAAGATCTAAGATGTGACCATGTATGTGTGTTCTTTCTTGGACATGCTGCCTGAGCTTGGCAGATCTAGGAATGTCAGCCAGTTGTTTGGTATCTGCATTCCTCTGGCAATCCCAATGTTCCTTGAAGAAATCTGCTGCTTTCAGGCCATTTTTCTTAGTGGGGTGTAATCGGTAGATAATAGCTACACGAACACTTATTGTGAATCCGAGCTTCATGGTGGAATGAATATCCAGCTGGAGTCACATCACCAACAATTTTCTGGGCTAAAATATTACCAGTCAGCCAAGTCTCTGTAATGACAAGAGCATCAAGATCCATATCCTTAACAACATCACATATTTCATCAGATTTATTACAGATCGACTGACAGTTAATAAGACCAATACTTACATTTTGTACAGCTGTGCCATTATATGGTGTTATTGGCACAGTGATCAAATTACTGGCAGCAGACCAAATCTGCTTTGGATGTTTTCCACTACGTGGGCGCATCGCTAAACAAATGGTATTACCACCATAGGGTCGTAATGCAAGCAACTGATCTCTACTATAATTCATTATAATTATATAAATAAAATAAGCGAAATATTTAAAACAAATTAAATAAAACAAAACATACACAAGCAAAAACCGAGTTCTTATGGGAAACACTGGAGCGGGCGATAATATAGGGCGTCAAATGAGCAGTTAAAAAGAAAATACAAGAAATACAAAATAACTAAATATAATCAATTTATATTAATATAAATTAAATCTATATTACAAAATATGCAAAATATACCAGTTTCACTGGTGTAACTTATCTAATAGCTGAACTATCCGATAAATATTCCGGTGCCATTACATCGAGAGCCGGTCATCTTGGTACTTATCCGATAATTATTATGTGTTAGTTCTTTCTAGAATATGTTAGTATTTTCTATGATGTTACAATGCTTTCTGAATCGTTTATTGCTATACCCAGATTATGTACAGGTATATGTAGTATTTGCCATGTGAAAAATATATTCATTGCCAAGCTGCTTACATTCTAATAATTCAGTTTCTTACGTTTGTGTATTCCACATTGGCCCAGAACAAGAAAAGTATGGAATTAAAATATCTAAGATATTTCACAAGCTTGATAATTATATTTTGATATGAAAATTGATATCAAATTAATTCATGGATTCCACATATCATTTGAGGTACATGTTGATCAAATTTGCAGTGATTGATGATAAATGGCCGCCACATATTCCATTATCCGTTATACATAGACCACCTATTAAAGATCTGGAGAGTGAAGGTGCCCATTTTGAATCTGAAACGGAAAAATATTACATTTCCTCATACTGACGATAAAATTAAGCAACTACACTTTCAAAATCGGAAGAAGCTGGGAGATTTGATTTGAGATCTCGGGTTGATGAAGTATTATGTAAAGTCTATAAAATCAAGAATGATGTTGAGGAATCTTGTTGACAATAGTTTGCGAACTACATCTGCTATGAAAAAACATAAAAGGTTCTCAAACTTTCCTTATGAAGTTTAAAATGTGTTCTTCTACATAATGGAAACCAGCACCCACCAAAGCCAACTGGGCACTCTATATATTCATAGGAAAACTACGAACATGTTTATTTTATCCTACGCACTATAGACTTCAACTAGTAAAAATGGCAAATAGTGGCGATTTCACAATGCTTAGTTTCGTAAAAGGACTCATATGGAGCAATGCAAAACATTCCTGATTTATTGCCAGTGGACAGTAGTGATACATCTCGATATTACCACAAAAGAAACTGGCTACATTTTCCTTGGTAATAACACAAGTAGAATGCGCTAACAATTAATAGAAAAGTAGATAAGGGGTTATAGAAACTCGAGATGCTGGATATCTTTGAAATTGCATTTCCCCAGTTCTCAAAACATTTTTAGTTATAACTTAATGTTTTCGAATTTAAGTGAAACCGGTTGGAACAAAGGATCATTTTCTGGCTTTATAAATTAATGCTAAAATTAAAACATTTAGAAAATATTGGTTGTAGTCAGTATCACTACTAGCATTAAACGCTCACTTTTTCTCATTTTGTGTCAGCAAGTATCTGCTATATTTTTCAAAACCTAAAATAAATGAATAATCCATGACAATTATGTACCTTTCGTCACTTGAATCAAACAGTTTGTACTGCCTAAACATTCCATGTAATATAAATATTAATAAGACTGCGCAGTACGATCGGTTTGAATACAGGTGGCAGGTAACAATTATTTTATTCTTACTTAATTAAGCAGCTGAATTCAACATTTCCCCTGCCACTCTATTGTTTTTCACTTATATTTAAAACTAATAAAAGGTACACTTTGTAGATTACAAGTCATTTCAAAAACGTATAGGAGCAGTATTGGTTTCATATTTTGTCGGAACAGACATAGATACACGAAGTTTAAATTTGTACATAAGAGGCATATCCTATATCGTATGACGTAAATATTGTGTTCCCATACCCTTCTTTTCATATATTTATGTTTATGTATTTTTAATTATTTCACAACGGGTATATCAAGAATACAATATTTGTATTAATGGATAAAGATAATTACCCCATGTTGCATGTTTTAATATGTGTTTATATATATATATATATATATATATATATATATATATATATATATATATATATATATATATATATATATGTATATATATCCTACAGAATTGAGTACACAGATGATTCATAAACTAAACGATAAACTGATTGATTTTGTATCACAGATTTATAATGGATTCATGATTACTTCATATATAGATCAAGAAGGTTCGATACATCTTACTACCTCGTTTTCTACTCCTTTTGTTATTAATAATAAGGTGTCCTTGTGGTGGTGCATTTTCGAAGCGGGCAACACTCTTCGGTGTTCTTCTTTCATTGAGTAATTGTGTTATCACTTGCCTATCACAATTGGTTGACAAGAACATTAATTTTGAAGAGCAGCTGAAAAGAAGCAGATATTCCTTGGTCGAGATACACAGATTTGATTAATAGGTGCAACGCTGAAGTGTAATGAGATAACCCAATTATCTTGATCTATAATCGAAAACAAAGGATTTATCCTTTCTAGCTATTGCAAAATGTGTGCTAAACGTGAGCAACCATGATTTGGTGCTTTCTGATATTCCTTTAGCAATTTTAGCAGTTGTCAAACTAAGTTTAAGACAATTGCAAATATATAATAAATTGTTCCTATCAACTCACTGTGGGTATTCAAAGTGCATTTTTTGTTGCACATATATTATTAAATATATTAGGCCGGACATATCTGGCTGACTTTATGATAATGAATGTTGATCAGCTAATTATTTAGACATTTTATTAGGGACACTCTCTATTATCTAAATTCCTACATATCTAATTTGATTCATGTTGGTCTATCATTTCTGACAACTAATCTAATTGGTGATAAAAAAGGTTGTAATACGGTTACGGAATTATAATTCTGAGAATGCCGAGAAAGAGATATTTTCCCTCAGAAACAGATTCTGAAATTCGAACCTGCGAAACTGAATTATATTATGATATATATCAGTAAGAAATATTAGCTTGTTCAAGAGTGGGCCGATTTTGAAGTAGTGTTTTCATCTAATTCATTTCCCTTATAGTCGTATATTATGCCTATGTATTTATTTATTCCAGTATTAAAGCATTCGTGCAATCACTAACTTTACCATACTCTTATAACGCTGATGTTTCAAGACTTTCACCAGACAATATATACATAGTTAATACGAAATCACTATTGAAATAATATCGGCTAATGTGGCTAAGATAATTAGGGATATATTGCTGTGAAATATTTAAAAAAAACACGGACTAAGTCAATGAATACTGTATTATAATATGTTTGACGTTTTGGTAACTAAGAAGCTTGAATTATGATCTGGCTTGTTAAGTTATCGAAATCAGCTACATATGTATTGAGATATGTAATATTCAGTAACAATATGTTGCCAAGACTAAATTATGGGACTACTTCGCCAAACAACGAATGATGTATATATTAATCTTTAATTGTATACTAACAGTATACACTATAATAGTGTAAAGTATAGTAAGCGTAAACAAATATGTTACATTTTCAGCAGTTAATCACAGATACAAATATGTTTTAGTCACTATTTGTGAAATGAATTGTATTTGTAGACTATTAATTATTTGGTAATCCATGCATATATCATTTAGTATCCCATTAAGTGTAGAGATAATAGTAATGACAAATGGTAAATACTAACTGTGGAGTACTCTATTAAATAAACGAAAATCCAGAACTCATTAACAACTAACTATGATAAGTAAATTTATTAAGTACTTGACTACAAATAAACATTGTCCAAATAGCAACTATTTTCGTGTATTTATGATACTTTTACGACATGTTTCGGAAAGGCGACATTCTAGCTCTCGTTTCTTTAATTTCAAATCAGAGAATACCATACTTAGCAGTTGCCTTTATTAAGACATATGGGCTGATTAAATTGCGTTACCATGATTCCGTAAAATACAAATATGACTACACAGATATGCTATTGCCGTCACCAAATTGTCTAAGATGTCATCTCTATGGATGGATGTAATGATATATTAACTACTGGAAGGATTATGAGACCATGCATATTATTACAAACAAACTATTTAATACTCTTTTGTATAATATTAATTTATATTGTATCAGTGTTTATTTACACGATGAGTATTGCTATTTTCTCTCTCTTCTTCTTCATTGTCACCTGCAGCAAAGTCCATGATATGAAGGGTTTATACACACACACACACACACACACACACACACACACACACACACACACACACACACACACACACACACACACACACACACACACACACACATATATATATATATATATATATATATATATATAGAGAGAGAGAGAGAGAGGGGGGGAGAAAGTGTGGGGAAAGGAATTGCAACTCAGTGCATTTTCTGTATATGCATCTGAGTCTAGTTTCCTAATATATTCAATTTACGACAATTCCTTATGTGCATCATACTGATTATATCGACATTGATTTACTATTGTCACATTTATTGTATGCATCCTTCACTAAACGAATGTCGTAAAATTAATGGAGAGGTTATATCTTGTATTTATGAACTGGAACTGAAGTTCCTAATGAACCTTTTTATATATTTGTATAATGTGTATTCAGTAAAGTAATTGTAATTAGTCTGACTCTTTAATAAAATCAATTAATTGATTAACCAGGGTACATTGTGCTTCTTTTCTTTCATAGGTTGGATGATGATGCTGGAGAACAGCATAAAAGTTCGTTAGGAGAGATGAAGACAAATATATTTCCATACCTGTCTTTTATCATCGCGTAAGACTGTAAGCAATGCCACATGAGAAGTACTTAGCCATATAATCATAATCCTTTTTGGTACAGTTTTAGTGTGATTTTATCCTCTTCTCTCAAATGTAAATGACTTAGAGTACATTTATGTTATAAATATATTATATGACTGCATTGTTAAATGTATGTAACATTTGTTTTGTTATAATAATATGACCTAATATAGTCACATGTTAATCTTGCCTCACCAAGGAATGACCTGAAACAGTAAGGTTATTGTAGAAAGGACAAATTTGATTTGTCATAATGCGAACTCAATTCAAATTTGATTCGTAGCTGCGAAACTTATCATTGTCCAGGTAAATTAATTAAAATAAACCGTAACATATACTATAATTTAACACTGTAATTTAGTATGATTATTATTCGCCATCGATATGTTCTCGATTCTCAGATTCGTGAATCATTCTCATTTCTATCTCGTTTCAACAAATAATGACCTGAAGTAAACTTTTCAGAAAATAATTATCACCATATATTGATGTAAAACTAATTGAATATGGCTTAGATATCCTGTTATCCATTTTAGCAATTATCCTTGTTGTATTTCAATGAATGATGAAGAACAGCATATTCATAATTGATAATTACCTAGGATTTATAGTCTATTTAGACTACTACGCATCCGACATTTTGTCAGCTGCCTATCATTTCCAATGGATATTCACCGTACAATTGTTTTCGATACCATATTAACTAGTGCTTAAGGTTCATTGTTACTAGCAAACATTTATAATAGGTTATTGAGATTGACCAGATATATTCAATAGACTAGAAAGACTAGATTAGCATAACAAAAGTTTCGACCCTTTTAATGTCACTGTTGTTACAATACCATTAACACATAAAGGCATTATGTTATACTACAACAGTACCACATCCCTTTACATATTATGTGGTAGAGAAATGTAGAGAAATGTCACATTGAAATTAGTATTTGATTGCTAGCCAAACGACTTCCGTTAATAAAGTCGTCAGATGAGATTATCTTATAGTTCGAAACACAATATTAACTGACCTAATATGTAGACCTTTTTATTTCTTCAACATGGTGTCTAATGGTAAAAATAGAATTGCACTCCAATAATCCAATCTTTTTATTCCCAAGATATACACCTATCGCTTAAAACGTCCCACTAATTACATATCATAACAAATGCGCAAAAACACCCACTAGTTATTCAATCCATAATATCGATGAAAGTGACTCTAAATAATCGTTGCATAAAAAAGGAACCAGTCATTGCTATAATATATTTGCGACAACAAACTCTTAATTATCATACAAAGAAAGTAATAAAAAGGTTGTCTAGCAGTATATTGTTTGGAGTTTTCGATACAAGTCGTAATGCATGTCGCAAGCATTAAAACTTGGGACAGATAAAAAAAAGGAAATTATACTAAAATTAAGATTAATATTGAATACTCCAAACTGAACATAACGAGGAATTCAAAGTTCTGTTCAACTGCCAGTTTAATGGTCAAAACATTGTTCAATTTCATTCTCACTTTTGATTTGTTTGATGGAAACAGTTGTATTTATACTATTCAGTCGCAAAACTGTAATGCTGGAAATCGGCAACATGAATAATCAAATTAATACGAATATGAATATATACATTGGCTGCAACTTTTTGTCCCTTCCTGTTTCCCTTGCAGCACTTATCCATTTCAGCACATATATGTTGGTTAACAATATTTATAAACTTATATGCAACCTTAAATATATACGATACTCACTATAAGATACACGAAATATTTATCAGAACTATAATATTTATGATTGATGACTATGCATTGATAATACCTTTAGCCTTCTCATATCAAAGAGTGGAAAAAATTGATCAATTACGATCTTCTTTTGCTAGAAAGCCAATAACGGTACACTGATAGATGACTGATCCACGATGATAGTGACCATACTTTCTACAATGGTCTAATCAGTAGCACCAGGTTAGAAATAAGTAACCACAAGATATATATTTATGTATCATTTAATAAAAGGAGGAGAAGCTTTATAAATAGTAATACGTTTTTTTTGAAGATTGAGTGTTATAGTCCACAATCAGCATAGCTAATCTTAGTTCTTAGTTAAACTGCCAGAAAAAAGATTGTTATGACCGTTATGGTTATTAAGCTTGTGTTTATTGGGAATGTTGGCACCAGTCGAAATCCTAGTCGTAATAATTAACTTCTAACTAATACCCACACAAATCTTGAAGGAAGGAAGATATACATTGCAGTCATTATGAAGTGACGCTAAAAACAATTCCTGTGGCATAACTAACAGTGAACGCTGACGGTAATCATCACAGTATTCGCCAATAAAAAGCCATCCAAATTAGAAAATATATAAATGTTACTACGGTAGTACAGTATACAATTTATTAATCACGTTTACTATCTGTCTAACAAATGAGAAGTCAGGTACTGATTGAAGAGAATAATTTAATTTGTGAATCATTCAAGTTAAAGACATGTTTGTGTAGTTTTAGAGATTAGAAGGAGTAAAACACGAATTCATTATCTTATATCTTTAGATAAATGTTGTACAAACCTTTGCCTGGCCATTTATATTCCCGGTGCCAAAATTAGTTTTCTGGTGTGGTATTTTGTTAATATTATAACAGATACTATATCTACCAATTTGTAACTCCGTAGTGACTAGGATTTGATTCTCACGAACTTTGAGGTGCATTATATCAGGTATACTGTTTAAATACGAGAGATAAAGACGATCGAGAAATATTACTACCTAAACTAGACAAACGTTTTCAATGGATTGTGGGTGACTTACTTAATATTATTTTCGCGTACATGACTATATATATATATATATCCCAATTGTTTCAGAATAAGTAATACGTTGTGTATCATTAAGTATTGCCTCTTATGCACATTGGTGCTTGATTATGTATACTTAATTTTATGGTATGCACTGATGTTTTATTGGTGAATCTTGCAACATTAATATCATATTTATTGATTTCTTGTACCTGCTACCTTTTGCAGCAATCAATGTTTTAAAAAGTCCTGTTTTCGAAATTAGTCAACATTACATATATATCTTCTCAGGCCCGTTAAAAGAGTCATCCGTTTTCTTTCTTCCAATATTCCGTAAAAGTAGAATTACTTCAATGATTCTCCATAGATCTATCTGGATAGTTTTTTGAAGGCAACCTTTCAACATTTTGCTGCCAATATATTGAAATTTGTGTAAAATACTGATAATAATTCCTAAGACGTGATATCTTTCCAGGCCTCATAATGAATAAATATATGACCTATGTTTCTCCTATACATTCTAATTCTAGCATGCAGTGCATGATAGGTTATTCCTATAAAATATCCCCTACTGTTGCCCTCTGTATTTGTGCTAGAAATCCTGGAAACATAAAATCTGTACTTTGCTAAAACATTTGATGTTTAGCTCACACACACACACACACACACACACACACACACACACACACACACACACACACACACACACACACACACACACACACACACACACACACACACACACACACACACACACACACACACACACACACACACACACACACACACACACACACACACACACACACACACACACACACACACACACACAAACACACACACACACACAAACACACACACACACAGGTAGCCATGTTATGCAGGTGTTAAGCGCGAATTTGGAACAATATGGACATGTTTTGTGATTTCCTATGAACATGCTCATCAACATGCTTTAATATTTAACATTAATACATACTTAGTGAGGTTTCTTATTGCTCGTTTTATCTCTTTGTTTCGACAATAAGTCCCATTGTTCCATTAACCACGAAACGGATATCGATTAAGTGTAGTACATCACTGAAGAGCAACTAACATGAAAATTTAATGATACGAGGCTGATGACATAATGGTATATATGAAATGATCACTTTAAGTCCTAGATTTAATCAACTCTCTAATAGAGAAATAAATGTACATATTATATAATACTGTATCAATCTGACACAAGGCTGTTATAATAGCGTTAGTAATGTAATAAAAAGTGTGACTCAGTTTGATGATTTTCTTTTATTGTACTCTTAATCGAGCAGCGATAGTGCAGTTAGTTAGGTTCCGTGAGATGTGTGCTGGGTGGAAACAGGTCTGAGCCACGGATAATAATATTGTAAAGCGCCTTAGAGTAGATTTCTAGCTCAATAGGGCGCAATATAAATGTCACATATTAATATTATTATTATAATCAAGACTAATTAATATACTATATAGTTAAATTGCGTATATAAACATGAATAAGCGCCAGAAATGCTGTCTCTTATTAAACAGACATACAATTATATTACCTTTGTATCTTTCCTTTCTTTGTTTCATCAGCTATACACTTTATCACAGTATATATAATTACGAAAATATATATATATATATATATATATATATATATATATATATATATATATATATATATATATATATATATATATATATATATATATATATATATATATATATATAATATAATAATAATATACAACATTTATATAGCGCCCTATATAACCTGTAAGAACGTAAGGCGCTTGACGATAAATAATTGTATGGATGTAACAGATTTGCATCTTTAAAATACATAATTCTTTCCAGCCAAATATATAATATATTCAGCTAGGGAAAGCTGAAACAAAAAGATTAGTGTGTATCTTCTTTTTAAAGGAATCAAGGGTCTTGCACTTTCTGATGATTACTGGAAGAGTATTCCATAAGGTTGCAGCAGCCTTTCTGAAACATCAATTACCGTATGTCACTCCACGTGTTGTTGGCACGGCTAAGAATGCTCCAGACTCAGACCGTAGATGCCTTGTCGGCTGATATGGTAAGACAAGTGCCTCTAAGTACTGAGGGGCAGTCCCTTGAAATGACTTAGAAGTGTACATCAAAATCTTGTACCGCGATCTATATATAACCAATGATGTTCAAGTTCAAGACTGGTTTAATATGTTCTCTTTTGTGAGTGCGAGTGACTAACCTGGCAGAAGAATTCTGTACTTTCTATAGCCGTGTCATCAGTGTGCTTGGAAGACCATACAGGAGAGCGTTGCCATAATCTAGCCTAGATGTTATCAGGGCATGTGCCAGTGTTTTGCTAGCATCCAATGTGATGTACCGCCTGATATGACCAATATTACGAATGTGGCAATAACAGGCTTTGGATATTGCATTTACTTGTCTCTCCATGGTCAGGAATGTATCACAATATATTCCTAAGTTATTCACTGACGATGCTACATAAACAGTAGTATTACCTACCTGAAGCAGTAATTCCTCATACATCATAACCGGATGTTTTGCGTTAAAGATAATGAGCTCTGTCTTTTCCTCATTTAACTTAAGCATGTTTGCACTCATCCAAGTACTGATATCAGCCAAACAAGCTTACAATTTCTTTGCAACGTCTAAATAAATCATATTAATGCGTATAGGTCCTTCATTAAGTTTACATATATTTAGTTATATGGATCTTGGTATTACCGTATTAATTCCCGTAATACTACTTCAATTCCTTTATGTAGGAAGATGAAATTTACCTCAATTCACGTTTCTCATTCGGGGAAAAAAAGAACGATCGGCTGTTTTAAGAATATTAGCATTAACCAAACCATCAACCATTAATCATTTGTTTAATGGCTGTATGTTTAGTTTGTTTTTTTTACTGTAGAACAACATGAACAAAGATAACATATTTCAATCGTTGGTCTTGTCTAATTGCATGTTTCTGCTGTTTTGTAATAATCAACTTCTTGTCGATTCTCAATAAACTGTCCTGTTTAACGTATGCACTAAATACGTCATATTTGGTCACCTTTAACATAATTCTTAATTTAATTATATTAGACAATAAGCTTTATTCTGCTTGGAAAATGTTTCTTCCATAATGTATTGCATGATCTATGAAAATTAACGTTGTTAATTCTAAACAACTTATCCTTCATGAGAACAAACATTAGTCGAAACACAACACCAAATCCCTGATACGGGCTGACAACTTAGATTTAGACGATCTCGTGTGTGTGTATATTGCTTTATTAAATGATACGAGATAATGCGAATCTGAGTGTATACATGGGATGTGTGTATATATGCCTGTTTATGTATGCACGCACGCACTTGTATGTGTGCCTGCAAGTAACTCTTTATGATACAAATATTATTAAAATAAACTCAGACAATACTTGAGATACTAAAGTTTATGGAAGGCTTTTCATGTCAACTTAAAAATATATGTGCCGTTGTCACAGACTCATTAGTTACAATGAGAGAAATTAAAGCATACTATTGTGTAGAATATAGCAAGCAGGTATATATATATATATATATATATATATATATATATATATATATTTATTTATTTATTTATTTATTTATTTATTTATTTATTTATTTATTTATATATCATGTGATACATAGCAATGAATAATCAACCTTGAGATACGATTCGATAATAGTCCCTCTAAATACTGTCATTTTGTTTCTAAAGCTAAAATTAAGGCAGTTGTAATGAAAATGTGCGTTACTTTGAAAAAAATTAATCCGAAATCATATGAGATGAATATCGAAGAAATAAATGACATGGAGAAATTACCCCTAAATATAGCTTATGCTTGAAACAGTACTGGTCTTGCCATCTTTTAATATACCGGAAATGTAAGCCCTACTAAAAAATCAAGTGTGTAATAACGAGTAACTAATATATTTCCGTAAGCCCTTAACAACAAATTGCTGCATTATAAAGCTGGTTAAACACAATGTTAATTATGTATCTTCTATGTACAGGTCTTTTTTCCACCTAAAATAATATAAAGAATTACATCACAGGATATCGCAATTTAAATGAAACCCATGTGAATAATAAATGATGAGTCAGTTCATGTTCTATCGACTAATGTATGGAAAAATATGATTAAGGCAGAAATTTCATATACATGTAAATATTGCATTCTACAATATCAAGATATATTAATAGCTACCTAAGTAAAGTAAATATTAAACGTAGGCCTTACTATTAACTTTAAAATATTGTTCTTTTCTGTTATTTTGCTGCTCATCATAAATTCACATGGCTATCTACACAGGAATAATTTAAAGAAAGTCATACATGTGATGGAATAATGCAAAATGCATGTAAAAAACAGAAAGTCGAAATAAAATACAGTTAAGCAAAGAAATAAACATACAGAAAAAATCGTCAGACAGGAATATACATATCCTAGTTGGCTGATTATTCGAATATAATAACAAATAATAATTATTCCAAAACATGTAAATGAAATGGTGATATTACCATTATATTATATACATAAATCATGAATATAAGTCATAACTGAATGGCATATCAGAAGCAATATCAAACTCTTTATGAATGTTCAATAATTTTCTACAATGCTAATGTCAAATATTAATTTCAAACATAATTACAAGAACTATGTAAATAATAATTTTGAAAGTAATCCATGCCAGAAATGTAACAATTTTCACTCCAACGCTTTACCTGGATAAATAACTCAAATTGTACGGATATCTTCCCAAATCTACCAATAATAGTGTTAGTGTCTTCCAAAAAGATTGATCTGACATCAGGATGAACCCAAAATAGTCCATGTCATAGTTTGTTTATTTGCCATTCTTCACCTTTGCGTCAAACATGTTAGTAATTAATACATCACAATTTATATTGTATACCTTGGGGATAATATTCGGCGGTGTATCAAAGAAAGACCAACAGCCATAACTTCTATTTATAAAGATCTAACTATATTTTGATTGTTTTATTATTTATTACATATCAGAGATATATCTTGTTTTTGCTGATTTTAAACTAACATGGAAATATTCACCAGATATCTTATTAGCTAATTTTACAAAATAGTTGATTATTATTAAACATTGCCTTAACGCCTCACCGTAATCGAAACATTAAATTAAACCATATCATGAAACCCTTTTTAACAAAACTCTAATAATCAATGTTCTAATTATAATAGGTGTTTTAAAGTTTACTGTGATTATTTGTGGCCGGGATTCACATTTTCGATAAGAAACATGAAAAATAGAATAATCATTTATAATAATATTTATAAAGCTGCTGAAAAGGAACATGAAGGGAATGCTTTACAATAAATATAACTGAAAGTTAAATCAACCGATTTGCATGCCATATACTAGCTACTAGATGTATATACATCGATTAATGATATATGAATATGCCACAAAATGAACTATATCCGAAATATTTTATTTAGATTAGAATAGCGAAATATCTAAATATAAATGTAACCAACCTTTATTTACAATAGAAATATATCGACCCGGTATCGAAAGTTATAAAATGTATAAGTAGTAATCCTTACATTAAGTAAATTTTGTCAGCCAATATATATATATATATATATATATATATATATATATATTTATATTTATATATATATCACTGAAGGTGTGGTTGTCTGTATATTCACAAATAATTAATTCGCCAGGTGGGATCACTTTATGATGGCTGACTAATGGTTCAGTATGTTATTTGATTTATTTTAGCCGCCAGTAAACATTGTTTTTAATATACACCCACCTACATACACACAAACACACAAACACATACTCAAACGCGCACTCTCACACACGAATGTATGTTTTATTTAATTTTGGGGGCTTTTGTTTGAACATTATTCTGCCAAAGCCGTTTTGAATATGATTTTGGTTTGGTCTGTGAATATCATTTTGATCTTTGCTCTTTATTCTTTTTAAAATAAATATTATACTGGACCCTGTAATGACTTGTTATTAAATGCAAAAGCAGTCCATAATGGTTGTATTAAAATAACAATAATATATACAATTCAAACATTACACCGTGATGAGCTGATGCAATTTACTAAATAGTAGTTTAAATATCCCGTAAAGCATTGTTTTTACATTGATGCTGAAATCACCCACAGGCAGTTAGTCGCTAAATCCGTTTTTTTTAAAGGAAAAGTATTTTATACTTTTTTTAAAACTATGCTGAATTGCAAAGAGAAATTGATGTGAAATATAACATTTAGGCATATCTTCGTCTTTGTGGAGACATGCAGGTAAAATACCGGTACACATTATGGTATCATATTTAAATATGTTAGAATATCAATTTCGTAAAAGGGTATTAGCATAACAGAAACATATATCCGCAACTATATATCACCTTTATAAGAAAGCCATTTAAAGAAACACATGTGGTACATAGTCAAACATAGCGGGCTACATAAACACTTCTATGTTAAAGAATCCGAAAGTAATTATGTGACTAAAATGTTTGTTTACATCCAGTAATTGCTACAGGCGGGAAAGTCAATCATTTGTCTTTAGACAATAATGTTTCACATAATTAACCAATTAGCTGGAGGCCTGGTCTCCCTATGGCCAAATCTGTCACAAAGTGTAGGCTTTGTATAGATGTCCCTTTATCCCACTCGCTATTTATCAGTGTCTCAATATTTGTCTAGCGCATAATCGCCGAAACAAAGAGGTTGTTTATTAATGAGCAACCTATATTTAGCTGTAACATAACCCGATTCAGGTAGTATTTTTTTTTCAAAATATATATATATATATATATATATATATATATATATATATATTTTTTTTTTGTGTGTGTGTGTGTGTGGGTGTGTTGTGTGTGGTGTGCGTGTGTGTAAAAATATAAAGTGTGTGTATGTTGTGGTGTGTGTGTGTGTGTGTGGTGTGTGTGTGTGTGTGTGCGATCACTCAGCTTAGTTGATCCATTAGTAACTCCAGTAAATTTTGACATTTTTGGGAATAAAACCATATGAGAATGTAGTATTTTTCAAAAACCAGTTGTACAGATTTAAATTTAAAGAATGAATATATGGGAGGGGTGGGGTTACCAGGAAACATATTATGAGAGATGAATTACATCTATTAATTTATTTAACAGCTAACAAAAACACGATGTTTCTCGATAAATATAACGTTGGTCCATCTCACTCTTGTGAGACTGATGATTGCCTAAAGTGAAAGAGCAGAGATAATTTTAAGACAGGACCAAAAACTCTTAAATTTGAAATGTGTGTGTTTTAGGGTACATAGTAAGAGGCAACAGGCACATATCATCAACATATCTAAACATCCTTCGAGACCTACCTTCATAAATATGTATACAAATACAACTATACATACATTTAGCTAAAAATAAAATGTTCCATACCTCCACATATTGATAAATATGTGCGTATACCTAAGCATGTGTCCGGTCTACTCATCAGCCTGTGGGAATCAGCTAATTCGCTTTTCGTACGCGACAAATATGTCACGCCCACAGGAAAGCGGCTACATGCAGGCTACGTACAAAAAGCGGAAGCACGTAAAAACATACCATTTGATACCACAGCTCGCAACAAACAACACGTGCGTGTGGTTCAATGGTGACTTGCAGTTTATCTGATTCTACTCTATGATATTCTATGAAGTAATCGTTACATTATATACATTGTATACACTATTTTAAAAATGCCGTTTAAAAAGTTCGTTTGAATTTAATTTGTCATTTCAATTAGCTTTGAAAAAATAATACCACATATGGAATAATAAAACAGGTGAAAAGGGTTCTCTGCTGAAGACTATCTTTACCAGTTGTACCTGTTATCATGGAATAAGTGTTGCCGAAACAATTGATTGTTGGTATACATAGAAATAATACAGCTGTTAATATGTGATAGCCATATGATGATGACAATGATGATTGATGTTTTACCGCCGCTGTTGTGCATATGGCAGGTTAAATGGGCCGAGCGACTTCCAAAGGTAATGAAGCGAAGTCAAAGATGAAACGACCTTCAGATATGGCTACGCCGACATTCGAACTCAGGTGGTAGTGATATGTGGTCCACGGGCAACCAACTAGACCGCGTAGGCGCTCATATCATGCGATATGATATATTATTAACCCGTAGGTGAAATCCCTAATAGTTAATGAATTTGTTTTTACAATTTGTAACTAATGAAAACTGTGCTAATGCTAGAAGACAATAAGTCATTATTAATAGGAGCAAACCTTTCAATGTTTTGACATTATAATACGATTTACCAGTAATTCCATTCACTGAATTTGTATAGAAATGGTTTCTATAAGACCGTTTCCTATCAAGTAAGTAGTAACAGATGTCAATGGATGAAACTAATCGATAAACCGTTTTTACTTATTTACTCAAAGATTTTGCTTTTGGCTTTAATTTCCTGTCCACGTGTGGCTGCTCGAGACGGCTAAATCGAAATCGGCGCCTGGTATCGATTGACTTCATCAGAAGTGTTCTTTAGCACACTACTTTCTTATATTTTTAACTGTACCCTCCACCTTTGACATACTTCGATTAACTAGTCGGTGGAAGTCGATTTCTAATGCCATTAGTCTTTTTGGAATCTACTTTATGGTGAAAGACATGCATGAATATATGCGCAAAAGTTAAATATTTATACTTATATAATATGTTTTGCCTCGATATCATTCGGTTAAACTCTATTCATCGGATTAATAATAATTTTAATAATAATAATAATAATAATAATAATAACAATAATAATAATAACAATGTATATTTAATAAAGCGCCCCTACTAGCAGCAGCTATTTAAAGGCACTGCACAAATAATTTGCAATATACTAATACCCCAAAATAATATGTCTGTAAAAACGCTGTAAGGGATTGAAAAGATAATAATTATTTATCTGTGAAAGCGACCTTGACGATGTGTGTTTTTAGAACTGATTTCAAATTGTCAAGAAACAGCGCATTTCTAATATCCGCGGGCAACCTATTCCACAAAGTGGTGGCTGCAACACTAAACGCACAATCATCATATGACTTTAGCCGAGACACTGGCACCTGCAATAGTATCTGACTGGATGACCTGACTGGATGACCCGTTCACACAGGTATTCTGGTGGCATATCAATAATATATTTATAAGTTATTAATACAATCTGGAAATGGATACGCTGTCTAACAGGTAGCCAATGTAGTTTTTGAAGAATAGGTGTGATATGATCAGATTTTCGAGTATTTGTCACTATGCGAGCTGCCCTATTCTGAATTCGCTGAAGGCAATTAATGTTATAATCAGATATGCCGTATAACAGGGAGTTACAATAGTCTATCCGAGATGAAGGAGAGGCATGGACTACAGTTACAAGTGTTTTTTGTGTCAAGAATGTTTTTAAACAGTGGATAATATGGTAGTAGGCAGCTCGACATACTAATGCGAGATGTTCATACATGTTCATACATGTTAATACGGTGATATATACAGCTGTGTGTCATCAGCATACGAGTACTATTTAACCCCATATCGCCGCGCAATTATCACAAGAGGATGGGTATTCATTGATACACCAGATAACACAAACTGAACGTCAGATAAAGTACTATTAACATACACCCTGAACGCATATGTAAAATATATTCCCTTGTTTTGTGTATGTTTATGAATAGTTCATATTATAATAACACTACTAACACCCATACCTCTCTATGGTTGAACTATTAACTGTTCTTCTCATTTATGATGAAAAACACAGTTTATTAATAATTTGTAATATTTATTAATAACTTACATACCAAACATACTTTAATATGCATACATACACGGTCACGGACACGCACATACACGCACATGCATACGCATATGCACGCACACAAATACACACACGCGAGCGCGCGCGCCAAAACACAACTTATAACACTCACACTATTCCAATTACATCTGTTTTGGAGGGGAAAAGTTCATCTATGACACTACCTAGATGTACTACTGAGCAACTCCCTATTAACATAGTGACCTGCATAAAATGAGGATGTTTTGAAAACGACCATCAACATGCCTAGATAAATTAATAAATACCTGACACTTTACAGGTGATATTCCAAGATGATACCAATAAATGTCAGCATACTATAAAGCTAGTTTTTATGTACTGTGGCGTTCTATTTGTTTATGTTATCTAACAGATATATATGGTATACGTGATTTGTCGCGTTTTAGCCACTATGCAGCCGTTCTCGACATAAATTAACATTTACTGTTTGTTTATTTTTCTGATTGGGGTATCTGTCAGGTTTTTTCATGAACTAAATCTCTATCTATCTTACTATGTCTCTCTTTCGCTCTCTCTCTCTCTCTCTCTCACATATATATATATATATATATATATATATATATATATATATATATATATATATATATATATATATCTTGACATAAATTCCTGATATGATAAATCCGTATTTGCTTAAGTTACTTTGAATAGGTAAACATGACATCAGTTTTGTTTTTTAGATTAGCCACTACTTTTTGTAAATACTCATATATGTCATATTTGAATACTAACAGAAGAGCTTTGACGTAAATATCAGAACAGGTAATCGTAAAATGTGTTTATGGTCATAAAAATGACAATGGTGCTATTGTCACAATTTATTTTCATTTATATCAACAATCACAGGATTTCAATGGAAATGATGTTGACGAACATTCCTATTGCTATAAAGTAAATAATATGTACTTCTTATAATCGATAACATTGATTGGATTAACGTGGCTTGTGGTAAGACGGATACCTTTACGTACGTCGCGTCAGACGTAAATCAACTATTACTAACGACCATGAGGGCAATCGGATCCAGGGTGTAATGGAAGTAATGCACCGTATACAAAGTGGTTTCCTTTCGCTGTCAATGTGGGACAACGTCGTAGACGACGACCTACAGTGGAAATGTGATAACTTACTATGTCAGATAATGAATAATGTATGTGCAAGTCTATTATTATCTTCTTGACGCCAATGTGAGAATGTCAGTTCACCTGAATATTCATGCAGATTGAAGGATAACAACAAATTAAATGGTTCATCAGGCGTACGATATCTTGTTATTGATTGATTGCACTTCATGTGTAACCTACTTAGCCAAATGCTCGTCTGCGACACAATTATATCTATTCCGATTGTCATGACATCTTGTGCTTGGGACCATTTCATGAGCAACATTTTCAGATATCTTTGTTTAAATTGCATAATTTAATATTGTCTATTCAATATTAGGGTTACAGAGCCGAAGCATAATTTCCTATAATATAATTGGAGACTGTTAGAATGGTGTTTGGGAATTGTTGTTTGGGTCCTGGGGCTGTCAGCTGCGAGTTTTGTAGCCTGATTTTGTTAGAGATAATAGTGTGCTGGAGTTTTCAGGACATTTATTTAAATGGTATGCATGTACTGGTCATGGTTATATCTATATTTTGCATTGTACACTAATCCCGAAATTAACTACGGCTGATACAGGGCGACTTCCTATGTCGATTGCCGTTAGTATAATTAACTGTTAAACTGGGCTGCTGTGCTGCAAGTTACTAACAGGTGTTGGTTCTTGTGATGGGAACGGTGTTGGTATGGTATTTTGATTAGCTTGAGGCAACATACCTTTTTATATAGATTTCAGTTTTAAAGACTGAGTAATGGTGTTGGCATACATGTGCGTATATACAAACTCACACACACGCACACACACAAGCACACACACACAAACACTCACATGCTGAAGGATTCAACAAATATTGTTAAATAAAATTGGAATCCAAACTAGTCTAAATGTCCAACTATCAAATACACCTTTCGAGACTATATGCCCAGGCCAAAAACTAATAGCATTTCCATAGAAACAATTCTACCATCTTAGGGCCTCTTGATACCAGTAAATAAAAACATTAAACTAGTTACGGTCATGAACTCCATTTACTACGCCACTTAAATATACACTATTAATATTATCCCATAAACAGCCTATATCGTAAACATACTCAATGATACACCTACGTAATACATTTTTTGCTATACCAACAAACTAAATCCTGAATTTATATTAGCCATCATGTTTGACCTATACAAACCATTTGCTGCCATAATCCATACCTGGACTAAATAAAGTATTATCGAATACGTTGGGTGGGAAATCAAATGTTTACGAAGTTATCGTCTGGGAGTTTAAATTTGTTGAATTAGAAAAAAAAAACTATTTTCTTCACATATAGCTATTAGATGGCTCTATTATTTACAATTATTATACTGTGTATATGTGAAGGACATCTATAATCGTTATAATGGAAATACTATATAAATTGCTGATAATACCACTATATGTAACATTATGATGCGAAATTACCAATACAACTATAATACAAATCTAATATATAAAATAAATATATATATATATATATATATATATATATATATATATATATGTATATATATATATATATATATTGTATATATATGTGTGTGTGTGTGTGTGTGTGTTGTGTATGTGTGTGTGTGTGTGGGGGGGGGTGAATTTGACTTATAAGGCAAATATTATATTTATTTATGAAGACAAGAGGCACGTTCCTATATTTTTGCAGTTTATAAAAGAACCAATTGTAAAGCCAGTCTTTTTTACCTCTGAAATAAAAGAAGGCATACGAAGAGACCACATTGTTGACGGAGCACACATTCTTTAAGTGCGTGATAGCAGACAACTAGAGATAAACATGGTTGTTCGTCTTTCTCATCATTACAGATGCTATATTGGGATCAAAGAAGTTTTCTGGTGAAGTCCAAATATTGTACAGGATGAGGGTAGACTTTGCTTTCATCTGGTCACGAATGTGGAGTAGTCTGATGAACTTAAAGTGGTATTTTTAACAGCAAAGTGAATGTTAATCAATGGCGGCCATGAAATACTATAATTAACGAAAATGGTTGTTGAGTATACAAAATGTAATAAATAAAGAACGCAAACTTTGTTTGGGTCATTTAATATCAAGATAAATATCTTTATTTACAGAAGGAAATTATAGCTAGGTACAAGGAATGTCTATAAAATTGATAGTCAATGCATCACTTCCGTGATTATATAAATAGAAAGGTAGCACAGTGGGAAAGAACTACTTTTCTGTATAAACCTGGCATTATTAAAGCGAATGACCAATGTACAAAATTATATTTATAAGCTCAATTCCAAAACATATTTCATGTGAACAATTATGTATTCTTTAAGAATCAAAACAATATAGGTAAATGTTAACAGCATATAATGCCTACAATATTTTTGAAATAATTGCGAAGTAAATTTATTATCTTCCCAGATTATAATATGCTTAATATAATAAGGCATACATTTGTGTCAGTGCAGAAAAAAAATAATTTACAGTATGAGAAATCGGGGGAAATATAATATTCAGTAATAAATATAGATTGGTGAAAACTGAGATAGATAGAGTTTGAAAATGTCAGCGGTTTAATATAATGCTTAATAAGTAACATCTTGATTAATTAATATCTCTTCTTACACGAAATGAGCCGAAACAAATATTTATATTCATCGTGCTGCTATAAGTAATATTGTCATCAATAGTAATAAAATAAGAGAGATACGAATAGTACAACCAGTGGCAGAGTGATAGCAACAGTGGCATAGGCAATAGTAATAATAGTAGCAACAAAATCAGTAGCAACACGATCTATTGTAGTAGCAGAATTAGCATAAGTGGTATTTGAAATAACTAATAGTAGCAGTAGTAGCAGCAGTAGTATTGTTATCAGTAGTACTTTATTGTTACTGGTATCATTTATTTCGTTCTTTTAGCTGGTACCTTATCTGATGTTGTTATAGAATATTTTAAAATATATGTTTTCGTGATTGGTCAGAAGAATATATTGGAAAAAATTGTCTTCAATATTAAACAGAGAGTGTAAATATGTTATAAAGAGAAAATCAATTTTGAATTGTTATTTACTTATGATATTCATACTAATCTCAGATAGTCCAATATCATATATTGTTTTAATGTTAAATCATAACCTTGTATATGTTTATATATATATTTTATTATTTCACCAACGGTCTTCCGTGATTTAAATATTTCACAAATTCTCGAATAATCTGAAATTTATTTTTAAAGAATTTTGCACATATGTCACACCTAGTTTTAAAATATTTTCTAAACTGGCAATGGAGCAGCATATTTATTTTTTATTGCCTTTCACTTTATTCTACAACATGATTATTGATATTAACACTGCCTATAACTAACCCTTTTCTTCTTATTATGGTATAATCCATCATTGCCTAAATGACTTGGTTATATTTTAATAACCCATTTCCTTAGTACAAGCTGTCCCATAAATACGAATTTTATAACGAAAACTGATATTATAATGAAACTGTTACCAGCATATATTTCACGTATTAAAGACGCATGTTAAAGGAAAATTATCATTAAAGATATCTATCATCTTGTTTTTGACCACTCTGTTAGAATATAATGTAAGGTCTAGTTTCTAAACAGCTGTCATATTTGCTCAGTTTCTAACATGTTTTGTGTCGTCTATCTTCATACATTAGTTAGTGTCTCTTGTTCGCCAGTAATATAACAGCCATTGTTTCAGAAATCAGGTAGAGTTATGATGCTCAAAATAAAATATTTTTATTACAGAAATAATGGTACACATAAACCAAGGACCTGATTTATGCTTCTATTTTCATTTTTGACTATTTCTGATCGCCAATCATCTAACAATTTGATAAACCCGGAATTCCTAACTGGAGCATGTATGTAGACCTCCTATTCTGAAACTGTGTTCTGTAAAACCAGATGCCTATCATAAGCGCTTTAACATCCTCAGATACTGGTTTTGCTTTGGACCTAATGGAGTGAGACATGTAAACACCGGATCTGGTCTAAGCTGACAAGGCCAAATACTATAAATATGCCTGAGAGTCGTTACTCGGCATATAGGGCAATTTGGGATAACTGGCAACTGGAGAACTAGCTATATATTGTTACATTGAATCTATTTTACCACCTTCTGCCATAACAACTTCCACTATTTGTTCAAGTTGTGACCATTATCTTCACATTGAATTAAATTACTCTTTTGAAAAAGGGAGAAAGACACCCACAAGACACGCTGCCCTACAGGTGGCCCAGTAGAGGTCGGATATATCTAACAGGCTTCTGATGGTTAGCAAAAGAGCAGTTGTAACGGGCAACGTTTGTTAAATAATAACACATCTACCAGATGTAATACAAGAGAAAAGATATTTAGCAGCGGATTAGACACATTTGAGTTAAGGTATGACAATTTATAAATAGGATGAACATGACAGAGGATATAGTCGTCTACCCAGGTAAACCTTGGACGGCAAAAATACAATTTATGACACTAACATAGGAGAATAATTAATTTTAATACAAGACGGCATGCATATCATTCAGATCTGATGAATAAAGACTTTCGTATAAACAGCAAATGCATCCTACTGATAGCGAGCTATCTCCTCATCTAGATGATAATGCAAAACTTTACCATATCATGGTTGACACCACCTGGAGCCCAACACGCACCAATGCCAAAATTATTCATCACAAACTAAATGTGTCATTCATACCCCACGGGTTTAATTCTGAAATGTTTAAAGGAACATTTTCGGAAACAGGTTACAGTCCTTACATGGTAATACAAACCATACAGATTTGGCACTATTGTATCAACTCGTTGTTTTCATACCCCCTGTTCTTCCTTAAGCCCAAATGTCAAATATGGAAGGGGCTGCTGTAGCCCCATCTTCAGCATGGTTATCTATCTTGTATGTTAAATCAGCCAATCTTACCAATATAACATCATCGTATAGTTGTATGTACTGGAGCGTTAACGCTCTGATAATGTATACTGACATTTGTATCTGGATAATCATTTAGAACAAAAATCGCAGGTCTACGAGTGTCATGAATCAGTCTAATAAAATTGTGAGATTTATCAACAGGCTGCCATATAGCTACATATATATGGTTTACACTGAAATGAACATAACGACCGTTACAGATTTTTGGGTGTACCAAATTTCCACTCAAGCATTAGGTTTTCCACAGAAACAGCTTGAATAGTTATTTCTATTAATAGGAAATTTAAATATCACAGATAGCATATTAGAGACATTCTTGTCTTGTCAACAAGTTTAAATGTTAAACTCTACTAGAGTTACCAATGGATCAACTAAACTGAGTGATCACACACCGACACACATGTACACACACACACACACACACACACACACACACACACACACACACACACACACACACACACACACACACACACACACACATATATATATATATATATATATATATATATATATGAAAAAGAGAAATACTACCTGAATAGGGTTATGTTACAGCTAAATATAGGTGGCTCATAAATAAACAACCTCTTTGTTTCGGCGATTATGCGCTAGACAAATATTGAGACACTGATAAATAGCGAGTGGGATAAAGGGACATCTATACAAAGCCTACACTTTGTGACAGATTTGGCCATAGGGAGACCAGGCCTCCAGCTAATTGGCTAATTATGTGAAACATTATCGTCTAAAGACAAATGATTGACTTTCCCGCCTGTAGCAATTACTGGATGTAAACAAACATTTTAGTCACATAATTACTTTCGGATTCTTTAACATAGAAGTGTTTATGTAGCCCGCTATGTTTGACTATGTACGATATGTGTTCCTTTAAATGGCTTTCTTATAAAGGTGATATGTAGTTACCAAATTGATATTCTAACATGTTTGAATATGATGCCATAATGTGTAATGGTATGTTACCTGCATGCCGGGCATGTCTCCACTAAGACGAAGATATGCCTAAATGTTATATTTCACATCAATATTTCTCTGCAATTCAGCATAGTTTAATAAAAAGGATAAAATACTTTTCCTTTTTTTTATATAAAATTTGGCAATGTCCATATGTGAATTTAGCGAGCTAACTGCCTGTGGGTGATTTTTATCTGTAGTTCTTCTGTTCAATATATAATAGTACGTCTTCAGACCAAGTTGTATACCAGTCTGCAGTAATTGCAATCAGTTCATGACAGCGTATTGTTTGAATTGTGTATACTATTGCTATTTTAAGACAACCATTATGGACTGCCTTTTGCATGTAATAAAAAGTCATTACATGGTTCAGTATAATATTTATTTTAAAAAGAGCGATTATCATAATCCTATCCATACACCAAACCAAAATCTTATTCAGAATAATGTTCAAACAAAAGCCCCCAAAACTAAAATTATACGTACATTCGTGTGTGCGAGTGCGCGCGCAAGTGTGTGTTTGTGTGTGTAGGCGGGTGTATATTAAAAACTGAGAGCTAAAATAACTTAAATAACACAGTGAACCATCAGTCAGCCATCATAAAGTAATCCCACCTGGCGAATAGATTATTTGTGAATATATAGACAACCACACCTTTCAGTTTGGTGATATATATATATATATATATATATATATATATATATATATATATATATATATATACATATATGCGTGTGCTTGTGTGGTTTGCTGTACTGTGTGGTGTATATATATATATATATATATATATATGTGTCTGTGTGTGTGTGTGTGTTGTGTGTGTCATATTTGTTTTGAAATAGACAGAGAAATATATATATATACTTATACATTTTATAACTTTGATCCATCTACCGTGTCGATATATTTATATTGTAAATAAAGGTTGGTTACATTTATATTTAGATATTTCGCTATTCTAATATAATTAAAATATTTCGGATATAGTTCATTTTGTGGCATATTCATATATCATTAATCGATGTATATACATCTAGTAGCTAGTATATGGCATGCAAATCTGTTGATTCAACTTTCAGTTATATTTATTGTAAAGCATTCCCTTCATGTTCCTTTTCAACAGCTTTATAAATATTATTATAAATGATTATTATATTTTTCATGTTTCTTATCGAAAATGTGAATCCCGGCCACAAATAATCACAGTAAACTTTAAAACACCTATTATAATTAGAAAATTGATTATTAGAGATTTGTTAAAAAGGGTTTCATGATATGGTTTAATTTAATGTTTCGATTACGGTGAGGCGTTAAGGCAATGTTTAATAATAATCAACTATTTTGTATAATTAGCTAATAAGATATCTGGTGAATATTTCCATGTTAGTTTAAAATCAGCAAAAACAAGATATATCTCTGATATGTAATAAATAATAAAACAATCAAAATATAGTTAGATCTTTATAAATAGAAGTTATGGCTGTTGGTCTTTCTTTGATACACCGCCGAATATTATCCCCAAGGTATACAATATAAATTGTGATGTATTAATTACTAACATGTTTGACGCAAAGGTGAAGAATGGCAAATAAATAAAATATGACATGGACTATTTTGGGTTCATCCTGATGTCAGATCAATCTTTTTGGAAGACACTAACACTATTATTGGTGGATTTGGGAAAGATATCCGTACAATTTGAGTTATTTATCCAGGTAAAGCGTTGGAGTGAAAATTGTTACATTTCTGGTATGGCTTACTTTCAAAATTAGTATTTACATAGTTCTTGTAATTATGTTTGAAATTAATATTTGACATTAGCATTGTAGAAAATTATTGAACATTCATAAAGAGTTTGATATTGCTTCTGATATGCCATTCAGTTATGACTTATATTCATGATTTATGTATATAATATAATGGCAATATCACCATTTCATTTATATGTTTTGGAATAATTATTATTTGTTATTATATTCGAATAATCAGTCAACTAGGATAAGTATATTCCTGTCTGACGATTTTTTCTGTATGTGTATTTCTTTGCTTAACTGTATTTTATTTTGACTTTCGGTTTTATACATGCATTTTGCATTATTGCATCACATGTATGACTTTCATTAAATTATTCCTGTGTAGATGGCCATGTGAATTTATGATGAGCTGCAAAATAACATTTGTTAATAATATTTCTATCATAAAGAGTTACTTGCAGGCACACATACATATGAATACGTTTGTGTGCGTGCATACACAAACAGGCATATATACAAATACATCCCATGTATACACTCAGATTCGCACCATATCGTACTATTTAATAAAGCAATATACACACACGAGATCGTCTAAATCTAAGTTGTCAGCCCGGATTTTTCTATTCCTTCACGTCGTATCAGGGATTTGGTGTTGTGTTTCGACTAATGTTTGTTCTTATCAAGGGTAAGTTGTTTAGAATTAACAACGTTAATTTTCATAGTTCATGCAATAGATTATGGAAGAAACATTTTCCAAGCCGAATAAAGCTTATTGTCTAATATAATTAAATTAAAAATTATGTTAAAGGTGACGAAATATGACTTATTTAGTGTGTACGTTAAACAGGACAGTTTATTGAGAATCGACAAGAAGTTGATTATTACAAAACAGCAGAAACATGCAATTAGACAAGACCAACGATTGAAATATGTTATCTTTGTTCATGTTGTTCTACAGTAAAAAAAACTAAACATACAGCCATTGAACAAATCTTCAAACTGCCACCGAAACAAAACAACTTTGAAGATTGCACAGGATTACGAAAAGAAGTGATTAATGGTTGATGGTTTGGTTAATGCTAATATTCTTAAAACAGCCGATCGTTCTTTTTTCCCCGAATGAGAAACGTGAATAGAGGTAAATTTCATCTTCCTACACAAAGGAATTGAAGTAGTATTACGGGAATTAATACAGTAATACCAAGATCGATATAACTAAATATATGTAAACTTAATGAAGGACCTATACGCATTCATATGATTTATTTAGACGTTGCAAAGAAATTAGAAGCTTGTGTTTGGCTGATATCAGTACTTGGATGAGTGCAAACATGTTTAAGTTAAATGAGGAAAAGACAGAGCTCATTATCTTTAACGCAAAACATCAGGTTATGATGTATGAGGAATTACTGCTTCACGTAGGTAATAATACTGTTTATGTAGCATCGTCAGTGAATAACTTAGGAATATATTGTGATACATTCCTGACCATGGAGAGACAAGTAAATGCAATATCCAAAGCCTGTTATTGCCACATTCGTAATATTGGTCATATCAGGCGGTACATCACATTGGATGCTAGCAAAACACTGGCACATGCCCTGATAACATCTAGGCTAGATTATGGCAACGCTCTCCTGTATGGTCTTCCAAGCACACTGATGACACGGCTATAGAAAGTACAGAATTCTTCTGCCAGGTTAGTCACTCGCACTCATAAAAGAGAACATATTACACCAGTCTTGAACTTGAACATCATTGGCTTCCGGTTATATATAGATCGCGGTACAATATTTTGATGTACACTTCTAAGGCACTTCAAGGGACTGCCCCTCAGTACTTAGAGGCACTTGTCGTACACTATCAGCCGACCAGGTATCTACGGTCTGAGTCTGGAGCATTCTTAGGACGTACCAACAACACGTGGAGTGACATACGGTAATAGATGTTTCAGAAAGGCTGCTGCAACCTTATAGAATACTCTTCCAGTAACCATCAGAAAGTGCAAGACCCTTGATACCTTCAAAAAGAAGATAAAAACTAATCTTTTGTTTCAGCTTTTTCCTAGCTGAATATATTATATATTTGGCTGGAAAGAATTATGTATTTTTAAAGATGCAAATCTGTTACATCCATAGAATTATTTATCGTCAAGCGCATTAGAGTAACCTTCTCACAGGTTATATAGGGCGCTATATAAATGTTGTATATTATTATTATTATTATTATATATATATATATATATATATATATGATGTACTTCGTAATTATATACACTATGATAAAGTGTATAGCTGATGAAACAAAGAAAGGAAAGATACAAAAGTAATATAATTGTATGTCTGTTTAATATTATATAATATGTACATTTATTTATCTATTAGAAATTTGATTAAATCTAGGACTTAAAGTGATCATTTCATATATACCATTATGTCATCAGCCTTATATCATTACATTTTCATGTTAGTTGCCCTTCAGTGATGTACTACACTTAATCGTTATCCGTTCCGTGGTTAATGGACAAATGGGACTTATTGTCGAAACAAAGAGATAAAACGAGCAACAAGAAACCTCACTAGGTACGTATTAATGTTAAATATTAAAGCATTTTGATGAGCATGCAATACGCGTTCAAAGGAAATTAAAAAAACATGTCCACATTGCTCCAAAATCGCCCTTAACACGTGCATAACATTGCGTGAGTGTCCATACGCCTGTGTGTTTGTGTTCGTGGCTAGGAGTTTGTGTATTTGCGCGTGTGTGTAAGGATAATTGTCTATATTTAAAGTACACACAAGGACCTGAATATTTAATGCATTTTCAAGTGAAATGATATAAAAATGATAAGGTCCCCCAAAGAATAGCTTTATCTATTTAATAATCATCTATCTATCTATCTATCTATCTATATATCTATTTTCTTTTATATATATATATATATATATATATATATATATATATATATATATATATTAAAGTTTTTTAAATAAAACAGTAAAATTTTTAGCACCTCATGGCTAATTCGAAATCAGTAAGACTTTTATCTTAGGTACATTTTATTTCGTTGCGAAATCATTAACTATAAAATATATTATGTTGTGCTTAACCTTTAACATGTAATTCAGTTTATAGCTAACATTAGCTTTATAGACCTCTAGGTTGTAATTAAATACGCGCTTTATGAAAGCAAAGGTCTTAGATCAGCACTTAACAACCCTCCAAGGTGAGGGAAGGAATTTGATGTCAACCATGATTTATCGCATGTATCATTAGCAATTACCTTGTTTGGTAAGTGCCCCAGTTGACATCATGGACGAATTTAATATTAGCATTACCATATAATATGCCAATAAATCAGGCCACCATTAAAGACATGCTCGAAGTTTGCAAATGTTTGGTATCTCTGTTGGTAAAGTTCCAGTTGCTAATACAACAAACCAAAGTTTTTAACTAAGACACTTAAGATAGACATATAATACTTTATTTATCGACCTCGTCACCAGCATAATATATAATTTAAATATCGTAACAGTGAGTTTGACAGAAGAATATTGTAATCGTCAATGCCTGATGGACATAAGATATACTGAAATCCAATACATTAATGAGGGGAGCACTCAGAAAGAGCAAAAACTATTAATTTATAAATATATAATAAAGTGAAAGACTAATTGAGCAAGAAAACAAGAACGGGAGTTAGTGTGAGGGTATGAGTGAATGAAATTAATTTGCTGCAATATCGAATACGTGGGTGAGTAATTGAGAGTTTGAATGAATGAGCGAGTGAATGAATGAGTGAGTGGGTGAGTGAGTGAGTGAGTGAGTGAGTGAGACGGTGTGCGGTCGATGACAGATAACCGAATAAATAAGTGACTAGGTAACCGAATAAGCTAGTAGGTGAGATAATTAGAGTGTGAATATCTGAGTGACTCAGTCAGTGACTGATTGCGTGAGTGAGCAAATGACTAATTGATTGAGTGACTCCGTGCGTAAATGAATCAGTGAAGGAATGACCGAATGACTCAGTGAGTGGCTGATTAAGTTAGTGAGTAAATGAGACTCGGTAAGTGAGGATGAGTAAATGAATGAGTGAATAGGTGTGTGGGTTGACGGTTTGGTGGATTGGGGGGTGGGAGACATAGTGATTGGGTGAGGGAGTGAGCGAATGAGTGAATAAGTGAGTTATTGAGAGGTTGGATGAGTGAGTTTGTGAGTGAGTGAGTGAGTGAGTAGGTGGGTAGATGGATTAGTGAATGAGTGGGTGAGTTAGTGAGTGTGTCAACTGGTTAGTAAGTGATGAGATAGGTGAGGTATGTAGAGGCTGACGGAGTCAGGGAGTGAAATAGTGAGTTATATATGAGCTCTATGTAGAAAATATGTATTGATACTGGGAACTAATCAGAAATGTCCTTATCAAATCATCTAGCACCCACAATGGGAAGGTATATTTCATCGTCAATTATATTTTAAAAACAAAGAATCACAACACCGAGAGTTAACAATGCACATGAAGCTTGTAAAAAAGTTAACAAATTTATTATACTTTCATAACTATGAATGATAATAAATAGTAAATAAAATGTAACACCATGTTAGCGTGTTTCTGTATGTGTAACTACTTATATTTAAATATTAACAGGAACAGTTTATAATTCCTTTTGCACCTTTATCTGTTAAATGTCAAATGACCAGGATTTTCCTAATTCGAAGTAACAAATGCATTTACAAAATACTTTTTTGTCAGCTATTTCAGTCAGTTGGAGTGATTACATTCTAGAAACATTCAACTTTAGTGTGTCGCAGACCAAGAATGCGTAGGGTCATTTTTCTTGTTCTTGTTCTAATTTCGATCAAATCGTTATTCAAACCGCATCATTAATGTTCATGCTGATGGTAAATTTACACTTTAATAGAGTTCATCGGGAGGAAGTACATGATTGATCGTGGTCATTATTCTCAGTATATTGTGACTGATTCATTAATAAAAGATGAGCGTCTTTAAATAACTTTTTTTTGTGGATTGCATGTTCTAGTATGCAATAAAAATTGTTTTATCTGCAACATCCTTGTTGGGACAAGTATCATAAAATGGACATTTAACTAAAAGTATACTTAAATAAAAATAAACCATCAGCGAATAATCTACGAGTCCGGCCTGTTTTCATTGAATAACTGGCAGTTACTACAAGGAACTCGCATTCGCATATTAATACTTCACTGTGGTCAATCCGTGGCAAAGTATATGCCTACAATGGAAAAGGCTGATATTATTATAGAGTTATTCGGATATTTGGAATTTATATTGCAACCATGTGAGTAAGATAATAATAATGCATATTAATATTTCGCCTGAACCAAGTAGCCCTGTCATGAGGAGCTGTACAGTATCATTATCCCTGACTCAGATCTGTTTCCACCCAAAACATACTACAACTCCCGATTGGAACATACAACGCCTGATGCCATTAAAGGCGCAAGACGTTACTCAAACCCATGTTTTCACGTTCTTTTCGGTCCTAATTTTTATGGGTGAGTGAACCGATCGACACATGACAGCATTTCAGCTCCCGAAGCCCCGAACTCGCGACCCTAAAGCTAAGAGTCCTACACTCTAACTAACTGCGCCATCATGACTTGACAATATTTCACACGTGAGCGTCTGTTTAATATTTCGTATTCTATACCTTAACCCAATATACTCATATATTACAGTTTATAATAAAGTAAAGTATCCATTGATAGAGGAAATATTATGTGCTTCACTGGTTTTTGTCAATAAAGACTATCATAATATTACGTTGTGAATACTGAATATCATTTACTGCTTTTATTATTTGTAAATTTGTTGTTTTTAAAATCTGCCATAACAAGCAATTACAATTTGTAGGTTAAGGATATACTGAATACGGACGCCTTAGAAAATCAGGGAGATACATAAATATACTGCATAATATAAATAAATATTGTTCTTGGCCAAAGGGAAATATATGTGTTAATATTTATGTGTTAATATTTACCTAGATAAATAACTCAAATTGTACGGATATCTTTCCAAATCCATCAATAATAGTGTAAGTGTCTTCCAAAAAGATTGATCTGACATCAGGATGAACCCAAAATAGTCCATGTCATATTTTGTTTGTTTGTCATTCTTCACCTTTGCGTCAAACATGTTAGTAATTAATACATCACAATTTATATTGTATACCTTGGGGATAAAATTCGGCGGTGTATCAAAGAATGACCAACAGTCATAACTTATATTTATAAAGATCTAATTATATTTTGATTGTTTTATTATTTATTACATATCAGAGATATATCCTGTTTTTGCTGTTTTTAAACTGACATTGAAATATTCAGCAGATATCTTATTAGCTAATTATACAAAATAGTTGATTATTATTAAACATTGCCTTAACGCCTCACCGTAATCGAAACATTAAATTAAACCATATAATGAAACCCTTTTTAACAAATCTCTAATAATCAATTTTCTAATTATAATAGGTGTTTTAAAGTTAAACATTGTGGAGTTTGCTGTGATTATTTGTGGCCGGGAGTCACATTTTCGATAAGAAACATGAAAAATATAATAATCATTTATACTAATATTTATAAAGCTGTTGAAAAGGAACATGAAGGGAATGCTTTACAATAAATATAACTGAAAGTTGAATCAACCGATTTGCATGCCTTATACTAGCTAATAGATGTATATACATCGATTAATCATACATGAAAATGCCACAAAATTAACTATATCCGAAATATTTTATTTAGTTCAAAATAGCGAAATAACTAAATATAAATGTAACCAACCTTTATTTACAATAGAAATATATCGGCACGGTAGATGGATCAAAGTTATACAATGTATAAGTATATATATATTTCTTTCTGCCTTGTGATGTTTGCTGGAGGGTCAAATACCTCATAAACATACAAATCCAATAAATATTTGTGTTATAGATGTGTAGCCAACCATGCTACAAGATTGGCTACGGAGGCGCCCCGTGAAGTTACCATGAGTCAGCATAAACAATGATAATATTAAATAGCATAAGTTGTCATCTGCAACTTAACTATTCGGAACTTCTTTAATTTACTGAGCTGTAACATTATTTAGTAAAGTCATTAGTATAATACATATATAGTCAGATATATCAGTCGATATTTCGTTTGAGCTTAGATTAAAAAATATAATTACAGATAAACCACAGCTACTTAATTAAGAACTTAAAGAAAGTTAACCTTGCTGCAAGCTATATTTAGAACGTAATGCCGAGGAGCGAATAACAACGAAAACAAATCTTTAAAATATAGGCATATTTCAGGCACATATTACACGTATACAATCCATACAAAGTGGAAGCTCTAGCTATAACGCTATTCAA
Organism: Paralvinella palmiformis; assembly: GCA_025642065.1. Lineage (NCBI taxonomy): Eukaryota > Metazoa > Annelida > Polychaeta > Terebellida > Alvinellidae > Paralvinella > Paralvinella palmiformis. The sequence continues at coordinate 47,138 of JAODUP010001249.1, forward strand.
CATCATATATGTTAAATCTTCCAATATTGAAGGAGCTTCATTGGCTTCCAGTAATTAAACGGATTCAATTCAAGACACTTATGATTACATACAAGGCGTTAAATGGTCTAGCACCGATATATCTGACATAACTTCTTCATGAGAAGGCTAACACTCGAACTCTAAGATCATCTGGTGAACTGATCCGTGCCGTTCCTAAATACAAACTCCAAACTTATGGACTGAATGCTTTTAGTGTTGCTGCGCCAACTTTGTGCAATACGTTGTCTAGTCGTATTAGAACTTCTAAGTCAATAAATGTTTTTAAAAAGCAAGTAAAACATTCCTATTCAAACAATATTTTAATTGTTAATGTACTCATTATATTTAGTGATTTTGTTAAACATCTCTTTCTTTATTGTACAGCGCCTCAGAACAGGATTACCTGGTTTTGGCGCTGTATAAATATACATTATTATAATTATTATTATTATTATATTATAGATGTGTGTCTGCTAAATATCTGACAAAGGTGTCTTTTGCTGACAGGTCTGTACAGCTGGGTGACGACATCCTCGCTGTTGGCATGGCTATGTGGACCATGCGGGCAGACAGTGATGGTGACTTGGCTGACACCACAAGAACACGGATTTTCAAGAGTGTGAGAATGTCGAGATGTTGAAGATCTTCCCGTTTCACGACACATTGCTGAAAGATCTGAATTTCCAGACCCCAAGTTGCGCGACGAATGGAGTCCAACGATGGTGAGGAATTTGTGGCAGATGATGATGAAATCGAACATCTTGTCGAAGAGTTCCAGGACTATCAATTGAGTCCGGATGACGATGGGCCAGCTGTTACGAGTGACAGTCGGGTAGACACGTTCTCGGCGGAGATGAGTCGCAATAAGACAATTGTGGGGGAAGTGAGGTTTCACTGATCTCACGTGTGATGACGACGCTGTCAGTGATTGCACATAGAAACGCCGACAGTGAACGCGTGTTCTCAATGGTCCAAAATATCGACACGGACTGGCGTTCGCAGCTCGGCAATGACACCCTCCGTGTGCTGCTGTCTTTCAAGATCAATAAAGACGATCCTTGCTATGCGTTTGTCCCAGACAAGGATCTTTACAAGGGAGCCAAGGTAGCGACATGGAACTATGTACGGGAACACCAGTGAAGGAGTGTATCTGTTCTGGGCGACATGAACGTTTTTCTTTTCTGATGGATTTCATGTAAACTGTTGAGTAATAATAAAATTTGGTATTCACTGTCATGGAAAGTATTTTGTTACCTTAGACCAGCTGGTTTATGTATAAATTCCCTATTTACGTATAATGCCCGATTTTCCGAGACCCTCTAATTTCGGTATAAATCTCCCACATTGGCATTTCCAAAACCTAACATGTATGCAACATTCATCATCAAACGTAAATATTATAACTGATACCTAAGTGCCTAATAAATATATGTCGGACTGAGAGTCTAACATCATGACATAATTAGTGATTGACTCAGAAATAGAATGTACAACCGACTGACTTGTATACCGGGTAACTGAATAGGTCGTAAATTATATCAAAACACACACACACAGACACAGACAGACAGACTAACACACATACACACACACACAAACAGACAACCTCCCACAAACTGACAATAATACGCATACTGGAAGACACACACACACACACATACACACACGTGTGTATGTGTATACTTGTATATATCCGTCATATATCGTTCAAGAATGTTATTATTTACGAAACTAAGAGATACACTTCTAACCTTTCTAGTTCATGAAAGTAATAAATGGCTAATAAACTACTTATTGTCTCTGGATTTAATAAGGAAAAACCCGGAATGAGTTTAAGTTTCTTATATGCACTACACGTGAAAAATAGAGAAAACTATGTTTGTTCAATTTTCTCTTCATGAAGGACGAAAGAAGGAGATAAAATCGAAATATGTTGTAGGTTGAGTGCGGTCGGGGAGCAAGGAACAGAGACTGCTAAAATCAGGTTTTTAAAGATGGCGAATTTTTGTGTTGTTTGTTGTATAAACCAAGGGCGTAGAAGTAATAGAAAAGGAATGTATTTTCATTTGTAATTATAAGGAACACATTTAAAATAAATGTTAAAGCCCTTTTTAGGCGGGAAATTAAGCTTAACTCTTATTATAGTTAGCCTATTCGACAACCCCCCTTCTGTCTCTGGTGTTTGATCCCAACTAAATTAGATCAGCGGACTTGCATAAATCGACATTTACATATTTTATGGCATATACTAGGACAGGAATAATATAGATGGTCTACCTACACAAAAGTATAATGCACACATCACAATAAATGTCCTTATTCATAGCTTCAACGTTACTTTTTGCCACTACCGGAAGTCAACGTTGTTTTGTCATGGCAGCTCAATCAACACCACTGAGTGCTCCGTCTAGTTTTCTTTCAGATCAGTGGTTTAAAAGCTTAACTGAAACACACTTGGTCGCTTTGTGCCTCTAAATGAACTTTGTGTGCCTAGAAAAAGAAATTAATCCATATCAGGTATTGTATTTGCAGCGTATCATATAAGAAAGGGGAGAAGCAAACAATCAAAACGAAACCTGATAAAGATCATCAGTAATTCTTTTTACACATTTATCTTCATTTGGTAAACAAGCTAAAACATGTCAAAAATATTAAATACAATCAGTACGGAGATTAACGAATACTACGTTATTAGTTCGTGATATAAAATATATTATAAATAAATAAATAAATAAATAAATAAATATATATATATATATATATATATATATATATATATATATATATATTATATATATATATTTGTATGTGTTTGTGTGTATATATATATATATATATATATATATATATATACGCATAGACACTTCCAATTCTGTTTATATGCCCAGCAATTATAATAAAAGAGAGCGTATTGATAATATGAAGAATTATGCTAGTGTTTAATGTTCCTATTTATTTATTTACAATTGGTGTTTATTTTTCAAATCACATGAAACAGACTTCGCCATTAAAATAAGTAGATGTATTTGTTTATATACTTACATACACAAAATACATTATTGAAATATAAGATGGTTCATTTGTTTAGTGAAGGATGCATACAGTAAACGTGACAAGAGTAAATCAAGGTCGATATTATCAGCGTGACTTACATAAGTAATTGTCGTAAAAGGAATATGTTATAAAACTAGACTCAGATGTATGTACAGAAGATGTACTGAGTAGCAATTCTGTTCCACACTTTTGTTTATATATATATATATATATATATATATATATATATATATATATATATATATATATATATATATATATATATATATATTTGAACGTTGTGTATTATGTGTAGATATACAAAATAACCACGACAGCATTATCCATCACCTAAAGAATATTTATTGAAAGTGAGGGACTATTATAAAGCAATCAAGCTTGTTACACCTGGGGCTAATGAAGTATTCCTTTTGCAAACTCTCACCAACAGTGGCATTATCTTGCTTCTAACATTGTAATAGCTTTTTACACCACATCATATTTAATACAGCGTCAGGGGAAAATGTTGGACAGTAGAACAACAACGACACAAAGAAGAATACAACAATACCATACCTATATCATATTATTAAAGCACTACTAACATTGCTGGCCTTGATACTAATAGTAAAGATACTTCTACTCTTTATTAAGTGTCCAAATTCTACATTAACTCAACAACATCTACAACTGCCAGACATATTTTTAATATATATAATATTAATTATAATCAGCTGAATCTAATCCACACCAGATAATTAACGACAGGACCACAAGACCTATTTTGTCAACAAAATAAATGTATCCCTAATTACTAGTATATCTAAGCGCTATTTGTGTTTTGTTTTTTATAAATAAACATAATATCGTACTAATAAAACTGTCTCCCTTTAGCTTATTGATAAATGCATAGTGTACTCAGTGGACTAGCAGTTATATTCAGCAAGAAAACAGTCATTTGTTTTTACAGGAATGCTATTTTCATTTCAAGGTTTTTAATATTTGTTATAGATTTTAAACGATCCTGTTTCAACTTACCAGATAATAATAATAATAATAATAATAATAATAATAATAATAATATAGGACTTATTATAGCGCCACACATGCTAATGCTTAGTTCAAGGGGCGCTTAACAATTTGAAATAAATACATTTACATTATATACAAGTTAATAATAATGCCTATGGTCAACCATTTGCCTACAATTGAAGTGAAGTATATATTTGTGAAGGATCATAAATAAAAATGGCCACTACAGAGGTATTTCATTGATAAGCTGAATGGGCAAAATATTTACTAAGTCGATCAAAAAACCAAATGGCGGATTGGGTAGAATTACATGAAACATTTTATGAATGTCCCGGGTAAGATAAACACAATCGATCAGGTTGTGACAATGTATTCAATTTATACGCGATAACTCGTAAGTATTTATGCATAAAAGGTGGGATATTTCAGTGTGTATTCATATACTTAGGTCATGTTTTTCATTCTCCATCAGAAATTGTGGTACACGTTAGTCACAGAAGGCATATGGTAGAATTCCCAAGATATATTGATCAATGTATAATAAACTGAAATCCCCCCAGAAAAGTCAAAACAAAGATGGCCATGATCGTTTAATGTATCAGGCCCTAAATTGTAGATATACACTCATTCGTCATGTACAAATATTGTGAAATATTTATCTTTGCTGCTAATCGTGTAGTCATCAATGGAAATACATCCGTCATATCATATACACAAAACTCACTGGAAATTAATTGGTTTTCCAAATTAATTAAACATGTTTACTCTTTATTTTACAATCTCCAAATAATCGAATTGTTATATACGTTATATGTCTGGCAATAATACCATATTCAACCAATAACAAATAAAGCACTTCTTTGTACGTATAAGGTGTACTTTCTACGTTGTCAATACCTTATTTAAGTATGATATTTAATTAAAACTCTAGTTCAAGTGACAGTAAATGTGAAATTGGTATTTTCGTGGTTAGGTCATATATGATAAGCATAATCACCGTTGATTATGTAACAAGTATATCACCTTACCTTAATAAATAAAAAAATGGCCAAGATCTAGTAACGACTTTTAATTTGTATCCATTAACTTTGATCGACATCTTTATCAGAAATGGTTACCCTCGACGTATTAATAACAATTCAATTAAATAGATTAGTTACTTAAGGGTAATGTCTCTTATGAAGTCAGTCGGCATATACCTTATGTGAAGATACAAATTCTATACATGTATTGCTGTCCATCAAAAATCAAAAGTTTAAAACTTTCAATATGGACCAATCATAATTCGTTCCATCAGCATTATGGCTGGTTCAATTGGTACAGGTAGGCAATGGAAAGAACATCCTGATGAAAAATCACGTCGCAGTAAAAATGTATTGTTGAGTTTGGTTTTAATTGATGGTGAAGAAAGACAGAATACAGAGTAGCGAATGAAACACACACACACACATACACACACACACACGCGGGCGCGCGCGCGCACAGACACACAGACATGCACACAGACACACAGTGAGACACACACACACGCACACACATACACAGACACACACACACGCTCAGGCACGCACATACACATATACACACATGCACACACACACACCTACGTATATCCAAACGCGCGTGCACACGCACGCACACACACACATACACACATACACACACAGAGCACATGTATATGCAGAACATTTACTACATCTTTATATTCGAACACCGGTATGAGGACTTAAAGATCGATGACAATTATCTCTTAAATAGTCTAAGATATATCAATGTCTTTTAAGTCTAGTAGTCATGCCGATGATTACATAATTTAATCATTATCATCTTAACATATATCATTTTTATACTACTAATACTTCTAGTACTCTGAATATTTACATTACTGTCTCTTCATACATCCCATATCATTAACATCCACAATTATTACACCCACTTGTTTTCAATGTTTAAATGGGAAATAACCGTAAGAAATTAATTAGTAATACGAATAACAAAATAGCATGTAGTAAGAGCAAAAAGAAGAGGAGGTATTCCATCTCATGTTTCTTTCATGCTATCCCTAGGTGAGGATGATTTAGGTCATAATAATCTTTGATAGCTAGATGTGAGATAACGGAACACTAATATCAGCGTTACTTGGACTTCAAACTAGGCATTATATATACTTTATTCTACGGAATACGCAGACAACAGTTACCTCTCTGGTATTTTGTATTTTGTTATTACCTGAAGAAGCTCCGATACAGCAGGTTATATATTACTGTATGAAGGCACAGTGCCGTTGTTGAGATACTATGTCACCAGATTACTGCAAACTTTGTTCAATACTGATTTTTTAATTCAATAGACAGGTATATTAGGCAGGTGTTGTAAATATGACAACCTTATGTATGCCTTTGAGCTAAATCTTTCAAACAATTCAGACTCCTTTCTCATGTAATTAATGCAGAGGTGGGAAAGTAATGGCAGATAGAAGCCTAATTGTTTTTAGTATTTAGTATTCTTCGTCCAAATGGATATAAACAATATAGGCATAATCATAAAAATAAACTAAAATATATATTAATTGTGCAACCATATTCAATTGAAGACATAGTATAATGCAATATTCTATGTCTTTCATACAGGAGTGATAAAATTAATTCCATTTGGTTACAAAGGCATATTACAAATCTTTAAACATACACTAATATGACGGTATTTTAGAAGCACTTGTCTCACACTGTCACTTCTACTACATTGTTGGTCAAGATTTCACCGGTTTTTCGCATCAATGTAACATTTTCATCATCTGGTGGGTCCCACGTCCAAAGTGCGGTTCCACTGCCACTGCATTTCTGGAAACAATGCACTATAATGGGCGATATAAATATAAACTTATTGAATTTCGAAAAATACCTTAAAACTGAGTATTTCATGGAAGCGTTATTCTAAAATGGGTTCGTCCCAATTACCGATAAACCACCTAAGATTACCGTCTCATTCGCCACTCTTATCGATCATATGTATACTAATAACATTATCGCAACAGGCCAAGTGGGTATCATCATCACCGATCTTACAGATCACTTTGGAACATTTTATCTTACCAAATCACACAATATCAACAATTCACATATAAATAAGGCCAATAAAAGAATGTTTCAGACAATAATATTGATACATTCAGAAATAAGCTAAAATATATAGATTTTACTTATGTAAGTCTAACAATGTATCCCAATAAAGCCGATAATGAACTTTTAAATTTATATCTTAATGCTTTTAATGAATCATTTATGATCGTAGAAATATCATCAGCCAAAACATGAACCATGGTACATACCTGGTCTTAGAACGTCTTCGAAAACAAAGGCTAAGTTGCTCTTAAAAAGTTAACAATACCTTCTAAACATAACATTCAAAAATATAAAGAATTTAATATATTTCGAAAATATATTGGAAGAAAATAAGTTCAATATTAAGAAAACCTGGAGCAACCTTAACAAAATAATAGGTAAACGTAATGACAAATCTGGACTCTCAAATAAATTTGTATAAAATATCACTCACGCCGGTGACAGACGGGAAGTCGCTAGGGCTTTCAATATTATTACCCCAAACTGGTCTTAACGTTTCTAAAGTTAACAACAGTTTTAAATCAGTTATGCCCAAACCCATGCATCATAATATATTTCTAACTCTAGTTTCGTAATCTGACGACTTAAGCATAACTCTAAAACTAAAACCTGAAACCAGCTCTGGTTATGATTGTATATCGATTATACTTCTCAATGCTACTATTAGTGAAATACTAGAACCTATCACTCATTTGATAAATACTTCATTTGAAACTGAAATAGTACATAATGACATAAAAATAGCAAAACTCACCCTTTTTATAAATCTTCTGATAAGACACTATTAATAAACTACATACCTAGTAGCCTACTCCCAGCATTTAGTAAAGTAATAGAAAAACTCATGTATACAAAAATAACTTCGTTTTTGAATACCAATGTTTTATTCTTTAAGCACCATTATGGGTTCACGGTATATCACCCATCTGTTCATCCTGTTCTGCATCTAATAAGCCAATGTATTCAATATACAAATCATCCGGAACCTAAGTTTAAATTAGCTATCTTTTGTGATATGAACAAGGCTTTTGATATAACCAGTTATGATATTTTGTTAATTAAATTAAATTGCTGCAGAATACGAGGTATTGTGCGTGACTGGTTTTTAAAAAGTTGTTTGATGGATCGTGTACAGTATGTTGAAATTGACGGATATAAATCATTACGCTCGCAAATAAAATGCGGAGTTCCTCAAGGCTCAATTCTGGGACCTCTTTTATATTTGATTTATGTAAATGACATATGTTTCCCTTGCAATGGTAGAATACTTTCGTGTGCTGATGATACAGCCATTTATGTATTTGACTCGAACATTAATATTCTTTTCAATAATGCAAGCATATTAATTAATTATCTATTTATATTGTTCTACTCAAATCGACTTTCGCTAAATCCCAATAAAACAAAAAATATTGTTTTAAGACCCCATCATTAAAAGGTGATATTTCCCCAAAACACATATCGATTAAAAACATCCTGCTGTATAGAATAGGCAAATATTGTGATGAAAAAGTGGCCAAACTCTTAGGTATTCTGATTGGTGAAAAAAGTAACATGGAAACATCTACCCACCATTAATCTGAAAGTATCTCGAGCATTATTCTCCTTAAAGCAAGTTACACATTTTCTCCCTGAGCAATGCATGAAAATGTTATACTATTCACTCATGCATTATCATCTTTAATACGGAAACCTAGTTTGGTGGCACGCGACTCATTCAGCTTTACCTCAGACCATTTTGCTACAAAACGGGCTATCAGTGTAATTAACAATGTCAATTACAACAGCAATACTGACATACCTTTGCGTAGCTCTCGTATATTAACACCCACTGACTTAGTGGAATACCAGGCAGCACGTTTTGCGTTTGATCTTATTACTGAGAAGTTACTAATATCGTTTAATTACATTTTCAGGTTCAATAGAGATCTGCCAAACGCCCGTGTGACAAGACAATCTGGCCATTTATATGTAGCAAAAAGCTATAATATTTTTGCTAGTAGACTACCCTTGACTAGCATTCCCAAAATATGGAATAAATGGATGAATGTGATGACATTCCAAACCACACGGGGCCACTTTAAATATCAACTTAAAACACACATATTTGACGCATACCCAGGAAGGGTGAAATGCTACAACCTACGATGCAACGATTGTTATCGGTGACCCCTGGATATTATCAACCTAGTTACATCCCATTTTATTACTTTTCTATGATAGACCAAATGGCATAGATCTATACAACAACATATTTTATTATTTTAATTTATAGACTCTTGTCCTGTTGCTTCTCTGTTTTCTTCGTCCCTCTCGTGCTCATTTTTATATTACATCTTTAAATTATGATTAACGCTAGTATCGTCTCCTTCCTCTCAAAGCTGTGACACTCTCGAACACAGCAATCATCCCTGACCCATCATAGGGCCAATAGTAAGAAACCACTAATGGTATACTGATCTTCTAAATTTTCATTTTAAATATTCATTCTAATCAATATGTAAGCCTTGTGCTTATATATTATATATATATATATATATATATATATATATATATATATATATATATATATATATATATATATATATATATATATATATATATATATATATTATAAATAAAATAAACCTTACTTACCTACTTACTTATTTACTTTGCCATGCATATTGTGTATAGCCTGGTTATGCCACTAACGTAGCTGAATACGCCAGCATTATGATGGCCTGATAAGGTCCGTATGTACATGTGATCATATATGGGTTACATTAGTCAGTTATTAATTAATTATAACGATACATTAACCAAGTCCCCGAAATAATTTGTAACCTCCCCCTTTACATATACATGGGTGCGTACAGACAAAATATCAAACCATGAAATATGGAATGTTGCCAACTAGCAGTTGGCGATCAATTTTGTGCGGGCAAAATAATCGGGCTCAAGCGTGACCCATATCAGTTAGGGTTGTCCACTTCTCTCTGCAGCGAAAATGTAAGAGAAAGGAAGACTGATGTGGCGGCAGAAAGGGTCTGGACGGAACTCGTAACTCATCCTAAGCACGCGGAGATCGTGTTGTTTGGGTCGACAGATACGCAACAGAAGAATGTCTGAAGTCGCTGATATCTATCACAAGTTCAGCCACATAAAGCGTGAAGCTAGAAATAGTAAGTTTCGCGACTTCAAAGATGCAATTTATCTCAGAATTCCAGAGCCAACATTGGCAGCACACCGAAGGGTCTTCAATTAGGCAACTGTCAACGCCTTGTTCGACTTATTAGAAAGAGTCCAATATTGGAACAAATATTCACCACACAGAACCTATGACTTTGATGAGACTAGTGTAACAACAGGGACCAACCCACCGTTCAAAATATTCGCATGACAGAGACATCACAGATGTATCTCAATGTCTTCTAGTAATCTGATGTTGGCGGAGAGCTGACTGGAGAGCTGACTGAACTCGTACGCCAGATGCGCCACCACGTGAGAGAGACACCGATAGCCCACAACCTGGTCATGATACAGATGTGCCACCATGTGACTAAGACAAAAATGCACCACTACAAGACCGTGAATCCAATGCGCCACCTGACCCCGACACCGACACGCCAGACCGTGTCCGAGACATAGATGCAACACCATCTGACAGAGACACCGATGCACCACAATGTGACGAGATACCGACGCAGCACCATGTGACGAGACACCGATGTGCCAACACGTGATCAAGAAACCGATGGACTACCGTGTCAACGAGTCACCTATGCAACACACCTGACAAAGACAATTGTGCGCCAGGGCGAAAGCGAAATGTCTAAATCACTACATGTTAATAACGGTAGTTTCGCTGGAAGCCAGAATCAACCAGACTACAGTGCGACATTATATAACAAGAGGGAAGACCAGCATCACTACAGGCAGTCCTCACAAGAAAGAAGTAGAAGCCATAGGCAAGACTGTCAACGTAGGAAACATCCAGTTCAAATCAGAAGTGGCATATAAACACTGAGGAAATGTAAAAACAAAAGAAATAGAGAAGGAAAACAGTGACGTAACGCCTGGTCTGTTTTTGCTTGGAATTGTATTCCAGCAACTGAATAGGTGGAAGATGGGCGCAGTATTGGGATTGTGCCCAGTGGGCAGGCCGTGCTTGTGCCGGGTAAGAGCTATTCGGGATCACGTGCGGCATCGTATAGAGCGACTACTTTAGCTTCCATGTTCTGCAATGTAATAAAATGGGTATCTTATAAAACATGCATGGCGTATAATATTTATTAGGACATAGTATGAGAATGTGCATATTCTTAGACAAAATATGCTTAGCTAGACAGTGTAGCATTAGCGATTTCTTTTTACATCAACGCCAAATGAAGACCGATTGGCACGTATTGAGTTCAGTTACCCACATTTCTCCTATCAAATGAAATTAAATAAGTGTTGACTTATATGGACGTGTCATAGAAGGATCTAGCGTGGGTTTATCAAAGATAAAAAATAAAAAAACAAAATCAAATACATGCAATGATATATAGAACAATTCCATTGATATAGCTCTTTCCATTATAATTAATATACTAGGAGTGTTGCCATAAGTTTATTTTAAATTGGCAATTATCTATTGTTCGAGATTTCATTAAATATAAAGAGCACACAAACTTCTTAAGTTGAATTGATAGTATTATTATTATTTTATTATTATTATTATTATTATTATTATTATTATTATTATGTATTATTATTATATTATTATAAGCAGTTTACAGTTTACAGTTTTAGGCATGAAGTACATTCTGAGACTTTAAACAATGTCACCTTTAGCCATAGTATTTACTCGCACATTCGAAACCAACTAGAGATGCATTAATATGCATGCAACCCGATGCTAACAAGTGTGTCCAGAAAGGAAGGAGATGATAAATTCCAAATTTAATTGTAATATATGCTGGCCACTGTTTGCAATGTTGAAAAAAACTAATAATTTTACAATAAATTACTACGGTACGGCATACCTTAATATAATACATATTTTGTGTCAATATCTTACAATATTTTGCATTTGAGGACAGTTGAAATGTATTAAGGTTACTAGAGTGACCACGAAGTCTCTTTGATAGCTCGTATTTCTATGATGTGTATCTATGTGTTGTTAATCATATTTAAGGAATTGTTAAAAAAATTCAAAAATTCTGGCCACCTAAACTGAATTGATTAGACCATAAATAGAACGATCAGCTTTGCTATGTATAATGTATAATCTATATTGTTGTCCTCTTATGTGGTCTGGCGAAACGACCTATTAATTTATACAATGTTGCCTAATGGATTTATACCCTTGGAGTCGTTTGCTACTCCGGCAGGCATCTCCGTTGGTCTTAAGCCACGGACAGAGTCTTTCCCATATTATAAGTAATTAGCTTACACTGATATAGGAAATTTGTCGAATGTATAGCTATTATAATGCCGACGAGTCATCCGCAATATTGGAGAGCTGACTGAAATCTGCTGTTCTCGACCAGGTGTCAAATAGATCAAGTGGATATTTAATTTATATCCCACCAAACCTTACTGCATATACTTAGGGACACTAAAGTAGGCGTGAATGAACGTTCACTTAGTGATGAACTGAAACGTATGAGGATTAGCTGTTAGGTTCGAGTAGATAATAATATTTACTCAGGTTTGAGACGATATTTTGTTCTAGTCCAGTAATAATCCATTATGCAGTATTGCTACTTTGTTTTTATTTTAGCTAAATCACTTCATTGAGTCGATACTGAGTTAGTGTACATTCTCAAGCAGTGAACAAACTGTAATGATTGTTAACACGCCGAGGGTATATAAAAGGCCTAACGTTTCACTTAGGTTAGAGAAGAACTCATCGGACGTGTACCGATATATATGGTTCATATAGGTAGGATTTGTTTAGTTATTCGAACCCAGAATAAAGCTGAGGTCAGCATCTGAGGTATCGAAATGCTTTATATACAGGTTTCTTTTGGACCACAGAAATTTACTGTTGAATGTAAACTGTGGTGTCAAAATAGTTTATGATATGTATGTAGCAAGTCACCATTGAACCACACGCACGTGTTTGCTGCGAGCTGTGGTATCAAATGGTATATTTTACATGCTGCCGTTGTTGTACGTAGCCTGCATGTAGCGCTTTCCTGTGGGCGTGACATATTTGTCGCGTACGAAAAGCGAATTAGCTGATTCCGACAGGCTGATGAGTAGACCAGACACATGCATAGGTATACGCATACATTTATCAATATGTGGAGGTGTGGAACATTTTATTTTTAGATTAATCTATGTGTAGTTGTATTTAGATTTATGGAGGTTGGTTTCGAAAGATGTTTAGATATGTTGATGCTCTGTACCTGTTGCCTAACTATGCGTATCCTAAAACACACACACACACAAACACACATACACCCGGACACAATATACACACTTATATTATGTATTAATACTATTGTATATATATATACATTTTCCTTTCATTAAAAATGGACTTGTAATTTCATCGATATCCTGTTTAGACAGATATTCATTGAATAAAGAACCGAACTTAATTTCCCTTCATTCTTTCTCGTATAAATATCTGCGGCAGGAATTAAATAGTTAAATAAACTATCAGTCTACTATTTAATATAAAAAAAACAATACTAACATTATACACTTTTACTATTGCTATTACCAGAACTAATATTACTTATAATTATGCTACTACTACTACTACTACTTCCTTTACTAATTGTGGAACTGTTACTACTACTCTTACTGTTAACCCTACAACTTTGACTTCTACTACTACTATTACCCCTACTTCTTTTTATTTTACTACTATTACTACTATTACTACTATTACTACTACTACTATTACTACTACTACTACTACTACTACTACTACTACTGCTACTACTTCTACTACTGCTACTACAACTAATATTTTTGCTACCGCTACTACGTATATAAATACCTAAAATTATACATACCAAATGCAAAACCAAAGAGAGTATCTGAAGCAATGGGTGTATTTTCTAATTTATAATATATAATACATTTGAACATATGGTTTTTGTTCTATATTTTATTACCATATCATGTTACAAGCTGGCATTGTATTGCGTGTACAGCTAATTGATTAAATAGTAGACTACTAACTACAAGGGTTTTTATTTATTTTTGCTTAACAATACATTTTTAATTATAAATGATATACCTTTTTTGTTACTTGATATCACATATAATAGTAAACAACCACCCACGACGCCTCTCCCATATATATATATAACTGGTTATGCAGTTTTCAGTATTATTTATATTAAAATAATAGTTATGTCCACTTTTATGTGTTTGGCCTGGAATTGCTGCATTTAAATGACTGTAGCCGATAGAGCCTGCTCTTATATCATATTTGCATTTCCTGTTTGAGGAATAAAGAATTTGTTTTAAAGCAAATAAAATGAAGCGGCATGGTATTGTCTATCAGATTGATGTCCAGAGCAAATTTTATCTATTAGTCAGTTTAGAGAATATTAATTATATATTTTCAGATTTTGATAAATTAATTAGGACATAACGAATAAATTGAAAAATTTGAATGCGTTATGTAAATGTAACTTTTTTAATGCTTTATCATATCAGTTTATTTTAATTTGCTATTTAAAACGTGAAATAGATTGTACCAAGCTAATCCGCAACAACCATATGGCTTTTGTTCACCTTATTTTCTGAAGCTTAATCAATCAATTTATTTCCTAAAAAAAATAACCACGAAAGACCAATATCTACGTAATATCTTGTACTTAAGTAGCAACTTTTATATTATGATAAAGTACGTGAGTGCTAGTATTTGACATAAGCTAATTACAGAATATAACGATTATGTGAATCTTTTTTTATTAAACAATTTTATTTAGTATTTATAATTAAGCATCACCGTCCCCACCAGGATATCAACTACGTATCCGGTATATGAAAGTTAACATTAGTAGGTATATTATTTATGTGATCGGTATAATATAAAGAACGTGCTAATTGATAACGCATTATGCGATACTATAATTATTATACATTATACATATTAATTAAAAAATGGATTATATCCGGTAATAGATAAATTCGTATCTATTGGTTTCAGTTAGAAAAGAATATTTATCCACTCCAAGGTTGATTAAAATATGTTAAACCCTTTTACAAATAAGTCTTGTAAGATTGACATGGGTTCCTTCGAAAATGACCTAATAGCAGCAGTGACATTCGTATTTATTATAATTTGTGTTATGGTGTAATCTAAACGACATCAGCACCAGAAATGAGTGACAATCAGAGACTGAATAACACAGTGATGAATATTAATATAATTACAAGCAATAAATTAGGACGAATGGCAACAGTTCTAATAAAGCTAAATATACAAAATACAAACTATTATTATTATGGTTGTTATTGTCGTTGTGGTTGGTTTTATTTTTGTAGTTGATCTTGTTGTTATTCCAGCTGCCTCGTTGTTTTTATTTTTCCTGTTCTTCTGTCTGATGATGACCTTATCAGTATGACTTCAGGCAGTGGTGCTGGTTATGGTAGTGAAAACAGTACTTGCAATTATATATATATATATATATATATATATATATATATATATATATATATATATATATACAATAGTGCAGTAGTAGTAAATCTGATCAAAGTAGTTGGAGTAAATGGGGAAGTAACAAGAGTAATATTAAAAGTAATTTTAATAGTAGTAATAGTAGTAGTAGTAGTAGTAGTAGTAGTATTGGTAGTAATAGTAGTAGTTTTAATACTCCCAGCTAATCTTATATTTCTTTTTTATAATGGATGAAAATAATGCAAGATGCGAAGATTGGAGAGAAATATAACATAATAATATTTATATACCTCTAATGTTTTTTTTCCCAAATCCATCATATATTCATTTCCATCACGCCTTATCAGTTGCAAGGAAGAAACAATTCCAATTTATCTTCCACAACAAATCGTCGAATCTAATAATCAGCTACTCTTGCAATCGCACAAAATTAACTCTTTGTTTTCTAATGTAATGTAAATCCTATATGACGAAATCAACATAATACGTATACTATGTGCACGTTCACTTAACTGGAATGATAGAGATATTATTAAAAGGAACCTACATTCCGTTAAACATAACTAAATAATGTTAAATGTGTATGAGACATAACATAAATAAATATTTAAGATCGACATTTATTTAAGAAGTATAATAATTATGTATTCTTCTTTCTTAGGCACTTACTAGTCATCAGATCACACATCTAGGTTTCAATAGGATTACCATTTTTACCAGATATATTACGCCACCTGGTTAGCGTAATAAAATCAAACCTGACTAAAATTATATATATATAAATATATATATATATATATATATATATATATATATATATATACTGATTTTCTTTGAAATAATGCAAACTATTAATTAATTCTCTATGTATATGGTTCTGCTCAAATCGACTTTCGTATATCCCCAATAAAACAAAAAATATCGTTATGAGACCCCCATCATTAAAAGGTGATCTTTCCCCAAGAACATATATTGATTGAAAAAACGGCAACATTCTTAGGTATTCTGATTGATGAAAACGTAACATGGAAACATCATTTATCCCACATTAATCAGAAAGTATCTCGAGCATGATTCTCATAAAACAAGATAAATATGAAAACATCATACTATTCCCCTCATTAATTCTCATCTTTCATACAGAAACTTAGCTTGGGTACACGCGACTCAATCAGCTTTACGTCAGACCATTTTGCTACAAAAACGGGTTATCAGTTTAATCAACAATATCAAGTACAACAGCAATACTGACCTACCTCTTCCTAGTTCTCGTATATTAAAGCTCACTGACTTTTTGCGTTTGATCTTATTACTGAGAATATATATATATATTAAGCCGACACTTTGTGTCAACATTTTGACCCTTATTTTGGGGGTTCGGCTAAATGGCCGGTGATTTTTCAGTGTTAAGAAATCCAGTCATCGGGAGAGAAAAAATGCAGTGTGTTGGCAGCCGTCTAGATCTAGACTCTAATCTAGATCTAGATGCAAACGGATAGCAATCGTTATTTTAATCAGTCAAGGAGTGAAAATAGAAGTGAAACAAGTTGATGATAATTATAATGAAAATGAACATTTATATGCAGAAGTATCTGATTTTTGTAATTATTGATAAATATTGTTGGCCTCAGTTAGTCAGTAGCGCATTTCGCAGTGTCGTAACAAGACAACTCGTTTGGCGGCAAAGACATTAGGGTGCCCCATATACATATTTTGTCTGGGGATATTTATACTAATAACTGAATAATCACTGATTAATTAATTAATTTTCAAAAGAGAGTTAATTAGATAAACTAACTGACTGCATATTCCGGCAATCTCGGATACTGCAGCGTTATAGTGACCCAAACGTACGAATATAGATAGCTATAGGTCTATAGATAAACATAGATATATGAAGGCAACTCTAATGGCTGGCTTATACTGGCTATTTGCCTTGATTTCTAGCTGAAGGTGATAATTATTTTATGCTGAGAGATAACTGCAATACCACCTGGATTAATTATCGTTCTGGACATTGGCATGTGATCCATTTCATCATCACCAGGTGTCGGGATAAGATGAACATTTACATTCGAGTCATTTGTGGGGATACCAGTGGGACTATCGGCCATAGAGAGAGTTTCGAACAAGAGATGGACATTGTTATTGCCATATCAAAGGAGAATCGAAGCCGGACACTAGACAAAGAATAGGAAACTCGGCAGGACGTATTATACAACACAGTATTTCTCAGCATATTAGGACTCATTCGACCCCAATGAGATACAGAAGAGATCAAACCGACGACAGAATGTTAAAGACGAAGATCGTTAGGTGCAACATTGCATCGTGTAATAATGCCTACACAAAACATATCTGAAGTCAGGCTCGCTGGAAATTAAGGCAGAGGAACGGCGGAGATGCGCAGATAGAAATAACATGAAGTGCTTCTTCAGTGGACCTGAAATCAACAGATGAAATTGATATCTTATCTGACAAAAAGATAATTGTGGCAAGATCGGGTGAATCCCTTCAGAAGCTATTTAACGTCCTTGATAAAACAGAACACGAAAGGCGCGACAACAGTTCCAATAAATGCATCAATGAAATTCTAACCCATAGAGGAACCGGCTAAACCAATCGCCTGGCTCATAGATGGAAAAATTGCTGGGATGATGGAATTCCTGCTGACATATGAAAATATGGAATACGGAGGAGACAATCTCTTAGACAGTCTACTAAAACTAATATTGAAAACCGAGGAGGAGGGTTCTGTACCACAATCGAAGAAAGGTGCCAGCATTCTAAAACTCTACAATAAATTAGATCGATCAGACTGAGACAACTACAAATGAATCTCTCTTATTTCCATATCAAGCGAGATCTTCGACAGGATCCTCCTAAACAGATTATCTATGCACGTAAAACTATAAGTACTTACAAAAACAGCATGTGGCTTCAAACCCAACCGGAGCCTAGTCGACAATATATTTTGTCTGACACAAATGCAAGAAAAGTGCATTATGCATATTTGACTACCGTACATAAAATTACAGGTTTTGTAACTTGTAGCCACGCTCTTGTAGATATATTGCTATCACCAACCTTCGGTGATGCCTTCCGACGCCTTGGGGTGGTTTCTCATTACAGACTAGGCAGAGTGCTGACCTATTCAGTGTCATGAACACGATTTCCAAGATATAGTTCTGAGAGCTGCTATTCGCAGATGACAAAACATTCTACCTACCTGATAATTAATATATCAATTGAGGAACGCATTGGTGCTGGAATAAAGAGAAGGATTGCCAAGGCTAGCGCAACTTTCGGTCGACTACGCCAGATACTTTTGAACAACCACCATGTGTTTGTGGGTCAAAGGCTAGCTCTATGGTTCAATTCCGGTTGCCACCCTATTAAACAGAACTGACGACTGGACATTGTACAGATGACAGGCGAAAGAGCTGCCTTCTTTCATGATGTAGCACCTGCGGTCGATCATGGGATTTTTTAAAGTGACAAACTAAGAAATAATGTATAGAACAGGGCCGTCTTCTGTGGAAAATATTCTGGTAAAAAGGAATCTTCTTTAAATTGGACAGCTCTTGACGATCTCAACAGACATATTACAAAAGCAAGTCGATTGGCTTTTGGTCACAGAAAGAGATGATATCCTTGTCTCCGGTTCAAAGATACCATCAAGAGAAACCTGAAGCTGAGATACATTAAGAATGACTCATTGACATCGCTCTCACACTAGAGAGCTAAATGGAGAGCTGAAGTCATGAAATAAAAGCAAACCTTGTCGCACTGCGACATACAGCATGATGAAGATTACGATGATAATGATGATTACATATTATGAATACTACATGCGTATAATTAAAGGTTTGTCTTTTATCTCTTCTCCTGGGTACGTAACTAACACTATCTAACACAAAGAGCCGTGCATATATATTTCATTTGCCTTTAATTCAACACACAGCGATTAATTGTTGCACTAATTGACACTACAACGAACTTAAATATGAAATATTCTGATATATTGCCAAACTACGAGAAAATGGACATATTTCTTTAAATAGGATATAATCTGATGTTTATTTAATCAACTAATGATTGTACTATTTCCAAAACACAAATAGGTAATACATTGATAAGGCTGCTACTTTATTATCTAATTTGTTAATTATGTCTTCCAAATGTTATGTTGTTTCTCTGCAATACAAAGAGTTTAAGCAATGTATGCCTCCATTATTTCATTACACAATCTAGGCATCGTCTTTCTCATAGTTAGACTTCTCAGTCACATGATGATGATTAATTTCGCTTGTCCCATTAACCAGATATATAACACTCACGATTAATACTAGATTAGGTTCTCAGTGTATGTGTTTTCTTTTAATTCTAGGTTAAAATAATTAGTCTTCTGCCATAACAACAACAAAAATAGGTTCACATTACGATGTCTGTGGATTACAAATGGCTATCTAATCTATTTTCCATTAATATTTTTTTTTGGGTTATATATATATATATATATATATATATATATATATATATATATATATATATATATATCATCTTCTCTCTTCTCTACTACACAATAATCTCTCATAACAACACACATAGCACACATGAACGACTAACACTGATATATATATTATTAATATATATATATATATATATATATATATATATATATATATATATATATATATATATATATAATTAGAGAATATACCTTAAATCCTTATCGTGTAGTCATGTATGCGGCATTTGGAAATTAAGTATTCTCATTAATGTAAAACTTTTAAAGAGCCACCTTTTCCCACCATACCCTATTCCTGATAATTCACAACACCGTTTTTACGGATGAGGGTAATACTCTCTATCAGTCCATTCATCAGGAATTAGTTTCTTCTCACCAGTCTTTAGTCTCATGATGCTTTACAGTACGGATGTATATGCACTGAAAAAATCGAGCACATACTGAATTTAACTTACCCAATGACTTAGTATAAGTGGCACAATACGGTGTTATAAAAGTCCAATTCCCGGAGTCGAATCTATTTGTTATCTCTGCCGTATATATCAAGTAAGCCATGTGTACCTATGGCGAAATATAATCATTCTTTGCTTGTGGTCATTATTTTGTCTTTTTTATCATAAGATATCGTCAAAACTAATATTTAACAAAAAACAGTTTTAATGTTTAATGGGCATTTTATATCTGAACAGCCTCTTCAGCCCACCATTAATAAACTAGTGTCAAGAACAGGTGGGGGCACATCTGCGTTCTAATTGGTAGCGTGTTGGACCATCACAGATCATTGCCAGATACGGTCGAATCTCGGCGTGGGCATATCTGAAGCTTGTTTCATCTTCGATTTCGCTTTATTACCTTTGAAGGACGTGAACAGAAGTTGCCTTAAACATCAATAATCATCATCATCATCATCATCATAATCATCATGAAGAAGAGTTGCTAGTCAATATTGCAGATGTTATCACGCTACCAACCTTAACTGCGTCCATAAAGCATAACAAAATTTAGAGTTTCAATACGGACCAACAATAGTTCGTTCCATCACCACCACTTACATTATGGCCGGTACAACCTTTGGCAAGGAAGTCTTTATAAATCATCACGCCTCGTTAACAATAGATTAAACAAGTACAATAAACAGATAATGACTGATGATGATGAATAACGGAACACAGAGTCTTATATCCTGTCACATAGTTTATGCTATTATTAGTATAAAATGTAAAAAGTCATAGTAACTAACAATAATAGCAAGAAAAATAGCATGTTAGTAATAGCAAGAAGAGAGGTTTCAATTTGATCCCATGAACGACAAATATCCCATTTGGTTTATTTTATATTCTGCGTGTTATATTGATATAGATAAATTAATTAACGCGTACACACACGCGCCGGCACACACACACACACACACACCAACTAAGAGCAAAATGGAAAACGTAACCTGTTATCGGTTATTCAACACCTGGCTAATTCATTCTCTTATCTCAATGGCAACAAATCAAAATAATGTTTTGCTGCATTTAGACCATTAATCGCATCCATTATCTTGCTATTCTGAATTTGGGTTACAGTTATATTGGCAATGTGAAATGAGAAAACGGACAACTAATAAGGTGATATCTGGGTAAAGCTAGAGTCTTGTGGAAGATATTTCTATTGAGACACTAACAACAGTTTATTGTATACGATCGAGTATTCTGTTATTATAAAAGGATGCTCTGGCTCAGCAGGTATTTAGTTGGGGGAAATAGGGCTACAATGATTCATAATTAACTTAGCCTTTAAACAATTGTTACTGCCATTTTCTCACTTTCTCTGTGTCTCTCTCTCATTTATCTTATGTATCTCTCTCTCCCTCGCTCTGTGTGTGTGTGTCTCTCATTCTCTCTCTCTCTCTCCTCCCTCTCTCTCTCTCTCTCTCTTTCTCTCTCTCTCTCTCATTCTCTCTCTCTCTCTCTCTCTCTCTCTCTCTCTCTCTCTCTCTCTCTCTACTCTCTCTCTCTCTCTCTCTCTCTCTCTCTCTCATTCTCCGCCCCTCTCTCGCTTACATTAACTATCCCTCTCTCTCAAGTTCTCTCTCATTTTCTCCTTCTCTCTCTCCCTCTCTCTCACTTTCTGTCTCTCTTTCTGTCACCTGTGTGGATGTGTGTGGATGTGTGTATGCACGTGTGTCTGTTTAGCTGTGTGGATATGTATTGAAATCGTGGTTGCATATGTTTTAAAATATATTTGCATCAAGCGTTTTGCTGAGTGTTTAAGAAGAATTCGAGAAAATGCTATTCGGAATGATATTGCACTTAATATGGCGTGATGTACCAGATATGTTTTGTGGAATAGTTGAATTAGAAAATCTAGTGTTAATTAAAATAGTTTTTCTAGTAATGCTAGTAATATCAACAATGCCTATTGTAGTCTAGGTTCAACTCCTAGGTGAAAAGGCTCACCCTGGAACTGAATTACTTTCCTTTCTCACGGCTTCCACATTGTTTGCATAATTATAGCTTTTTTATTTGTACCTAATATCTTTAAATGTTTCCGTAATCGGTGACGAAATAATATCACTAAATATAAAAGAAAAGAAAAGTAAAGAACGAGTATCTCTGCAAGGTTGGGGAGTAGACTTAATATTACATACTAACAAAGTGATGTAAAAGAAAACAAAATATGTGTATTTTCATAGTTCTTTAATTTCTGAGTTATGTATTGATACATTTCAGCTGGTCGTAATAATATGTGTGTTGTTTTAATATATAAGTATATGTTTGTGGGAATATTCCGCACTCACTTTCAATAAAAGAATCAGTAATGACTGAGAAACCTATTAAGATACAAATTTTGGAATGGATGGTACAGGGTTTCTCAAAATAATGGGAAATTGTCATTCATCTCTTTGTAATATACATACATGCTTCATGTTCATTTTCTGATTATTTAACGCTTTCTCTTGTTGGTTCAGTATTTCTCAAATGTTTGATCTAACCCAGCAGCTTATCAGTCGACTGTCAAGCTTGAGTTATTTCCCGGATAAAGTTCTTAATGGAACCATTAATAACGCTTCTCTACCACATCGCATATTGTGTTATCATCGAAATTTAATGGAGTCAAAGGATATGATATTTACTTTACAAGATAAATATACATGGCGTCTTTGTTTTAGGAGTAATGTAGCAGAAGAACATGAATAATGACTCACTATTACAAAAAGACGCACGCGAAACCTATTTTCTTGTTATAAATTAAATAGCAAATAACGTGATTATACACAAACTACTTTAATAATAAAACATGCAAGCAGTGTGAGTACATTTGCTTTACGTTGTGGTGGATGATCCAAGAGAGAGTTGGGTTATTTCTCTTAATATTGGAATTATTGTCATTTTAATTAACTGTTTATATTTCAGTGGAAGAGAAGACAATAACAACAACAATAACATATATCTTCTTCCGATAAACCAGACACAGTAACAGTATAAGTGGTAGTAGCTAAATCATGATGTCATTATATAAAAACTATCAACAACTATTACCAATTATAATATTACTATTACTGCTTTTATTACTTATTACAATAATAAAAACTACAATTATTACGGATAATGCCATTAAACTAGCACTATTACTACTACTACTTGTACTATTACTATTACTGCATATATATATATATATATATATATATATATATATATATATATATATATATATATATATCAATTACAATATATAATAAATAGTTGCTGCTTGTGTGTTATAGAAATACAAATATTAATACATACTGTTTCCTAATATAATGCAATTTTCTATCAATGAATAACCTCCTCTGATAATAAGAGTATAAATATAAAAATAAATATATAAAATTAAATAAATATGGTTCATTCTTATTATGGCACGTTTACATAGTAATGCTGTACACATTTAGTGTACGTTCTTAACACACCACTTACCTTAACTCCTACAAATATGCATGCGGAAACACACACACACACTAACACACACATACATACACACACACACACACACACACACACTAACACACACACACCCAGAGAGAGAGAGAGATAGATAGAGAGAGAGAGAGAGAGAGAGAGAGAGAGAGAAGACAGAGAGAGGGAGAAAGAGAGATAGATAGATAGGGAGAGAGAGAGAGAGAGAGAGAGAGAGGCACAACTGAATGGCGTTGTTAGTATCGCAACAATACTAATAGGATTCAAGAATACGGTTTCCTAAACATATGGTCGACTTTGTGGTTTAATATCTTTTTGACTTTTAATTCTTTTCAAATATTGAATTAAATTACATACATGGGTAACTTATTATGACGTTATATATAATTGTTTAGACGTATATTTATATAAAGTATTTGCATAATTATCAAACAAAATAAAGCATAGTATGTTTTCAGTCCCTAGAGACAGTATGCACATTCTAAGGAAACTATTCATCTCAAGCTGTATATTCAGCACTTACTTTTCAGAAGTCGTTGTTAAGATGTTTAAAGTTGATACCTGTTATTTAAGTCTTCATGGCAGATATAGTACGCTTTCAAAGTACTTATGATTCAGGAACTGGTACACCTGTTTGCTTCCCCACAAGAGCTGAAGAGCGAAGTCTCAAATAATGTTTGACCTTATGAAGGTTTTCTTTTATCTATAAACCACTGACATTATTTCGGAGTAGCACAAGGATTATTCTGCTTATTTGTCGACCTTTACAATTTCAATGTACTTTTTATTTAATTGATAATTTAAAATATTAAATAAGCCTATTTGTAATATCTGAAAACGATTGCATTTTTATAACACGTATGTTTGTGCTAAGTGAATCACATAAGAGTGGGTGAGTGAATGAGTGAGGAAGATATTTAATCGGTGGGTGAAGGAATGAATAATTGTGAGACTGACGGATATATTGAGTGAGCGAGTGAATCATTCATAGAACGACAGAATCAGTAAGAATGATTGATTGAGAGAGTGATTAAGTAGTTAAATGTGTGATTTAGTGAGTGAGTAAGTGCATGAATTAGTAGGTTATCCGGTGGCTGAGTTAGTAAGAGAGAGAGTGAATGATCTAGCGAGGAAGTGATTGATTGGATGAGTGTGTGAGTGAGCGAGTGAGCGAGTGAGTGAGTGAGTGATTCAGCGAGTCAGCGAGTCGGTGAGTCAGTATATGAATTATATATTTAGCTAGTGACTGAGTGTGCGAATATTTCACTGAGCTCCTGTGACCTAGTGATTAAGCACTCTTATGGTGGGGGAGGAGATTTTTAAACCAATCCAACATAGAGGCTGTGCTAAATAAGCGATAGTCAATCAGTGAGCGATTGAGTAAATAAGTGAATGAGTGATAAAATGTGTGAGAAAATCAGATAGCCAGTGAGTAAATGAAAGTGTTACTCAATTAATGAAGTTTTGCATGGCTCAGTCAGTAAGTCAACTAGAAACAGTGAATATTCATCAATTTGTCCTACATGACTAAAGACTTTTAATTAGTCTTGCCTCCACGAGTAATGCATTAATCAAATGAGATTAATGGAGGCAAATTTGTAGTATTAATTTCATTTTAACATTCTTATGTAGAAACGAGACAACTTGCTAATTTGCATTATTAATGTGATTCTCCATTTTACGAAAGGAGGCACAACCATGCAAAATATATTTTTCAATATAATAAACTGAAACAATGTAACAATTTGAGTATCCTTTTGATTTTTTAGAATTATAAGAATGCTGTCACAGAACAATTATTGTCACTTGAAGTTATGCACATTCTAAAGAATTGGTTACTTTAAATGTTATACAGTTTTTATACCAAATTAAGTCTAAGTACACAAATAATTTGTCAACATCAGCACATTATGATGAATTGCCTATCATTTGATATTGCATGAAGAAATGGACATGCGGTTTCTTAATATGCTTTTTACCTCCTGAAATTCAATTAATTACTATCTTCATTATGGGTTGGAAATTTCAGTTCATCGAAATACCACTTTATTCCTCACATTTGCTTAGTACATCATGGATTTTACCTCTTTTCGTAAAACTTACTCTTGGTACGAATACAAATTTTACTAAATACATTAAAATTACTTCAGTTACAAAACATATGGGTGATAGATGATCAGCTGATTTTTGTACCGGTCGTGACATGATATAATAATGAGTTTTCTTATTAAAAGTAGAAGTAGAATTGATTGCTTAATTACGAATGTATTCAAATTAAATTGGATGTAGACGAAAGGTAGATAAATTCGATGCCATAATTTATCACCTAATTCCAAAGGAAAATATTCATAATACAATTATTATAGCAAACCTGATAATAATATATTTCCCATGGCAGGTGTGCAGCTGGAATAATCTTGGATGTGATATGTACGAATTTCTGCATCAGTCCTCCTTCCATTCTGGTTCAGATTTGTCAGAACAAATTCAGGCTAATAACTAGGGACTAACCAGATGGATAAGAAATGGGACACATTCTGTAACGAAAAATACTCCTCCAGAAGTACGTGTCTCACATAAATTATTACGCAAAGCTCGACAAACTCAGATTAATAATGGCAGCAACAAAGAACAATAAACGAATAGAAATAGCATAAACGACGTTCATATTAATGCTTAAAATGCAATATTAACCTCTATTTTCCATTTCAAATCATATATGCGGTTTATGGAATGGCACAATGTCGACACGACGAAACTGTGCCAGATCCATGCTAATATACAGTTATTGAAAGATTGCTTGTGTTCCCATGTTAATGGAATGTCTAATGGAATAAAATGTTAATGGATATATATATATATATATATATATATATATATATATATATATATATATATATATATATATATATATATATATATATATATATATATATTTTGTTTAGGTTATACCTCTCCTTAAGCTGAAGTTCTTTTTGTTCTTACAAACTGACATTTATAAATAGCTTTGATTAGTTAGGAAAATAAGTTAACTATTTGAATGAAATAATATCATTCTACTATTTTAGTGGTAAATTACTTTATTTTTATGTTGTGAGTACTCCTATTTTAAAAGAAAGTTTAGCAATAATATATAATTGTTTACCATTGTAAATTAGCAACCGTCTCAGGAATATAGTTATCACGCAACTAATAGGTTTGTATACCACATAATATTCGATTAGAGTAACATTTTATTAGCTGTATCGCTGATATATAGTATAAAAAGACTAACGTTTTACTTGTATCAATATACATTTTAGCCATTTCCATGGCGATATTTATAATTTTGAATTTATATTTGTTATATAAACAATGAATGTTACATTAAGATATAAATGGGATTCAAAAATATTAGTCTATTTGTTCATAATCGGAATGAGACGTAAGACTGAGTGTAATATATATTGTTCATGTAATTATTTTTGCGTTGTTGACATTCATGATAATTCCGACATCGACCTATATTTAATATAACAACCTAATCAAAAGGTTATGTCACTGAGTAGATAACACGCCTTTCACATATTGGTCATTCAAGGTATGTTGCAATGTAAGTCATTCGACTGAATTTCAAGATAAGCATATTCTAATTGTTCTGATCGAGATATTAAGAGAAAGGTTTTTTATTTATTAGTCCAAACATATATTACATTCCAATATATGTAAAAGTAAGAGTGATAATAGGAGAATATCGAATAACTAAATGTTATTTGTTTTGAAACATATCGTATCCTTAATTAGTAATAGCATACCCAAAGGTAACTCGATATTAAATACACATGTCCAACTACACACACACACACACACACACACACACACACACACACACACACACACACACACACACACACACACACACAACACACACACACAAAACACACACACCCAAAAATATATATATATATATAATATATATATATATATATATATATATATATACACATATACACATACAACAAAAACCCCATATTTTTAAAGAAAAAAAATTGGAAAAATTTAAATTGCACAATTTTTTTTCTATCAGGAAATAAAACACACACACAAACACAAACACAAAACAAAAAAAAAAAAAACATACACACAAACACAAAACCCCAAACTTTTACAAAACACATATATATATATATATATATATTTATATATATATATATATAGAGAGAGAGAGAGAGAGAGAGAGAGAGACTCACACACATATTCACTCACACACGCATACACACCCAAGCACACGCACACAGGCACACACGCAACCACATCTTGACGGGTTTCTTCTGCCAACAATGAGTCTTATTACGTGAGTATGCAGCTTGACTCATTGCCGTAATACAACCATACATAGCTATACAGGAAGGGTTACATAGATAAGTTACATTATATATTACGATTTGTTTATTTTGCTCATTGAAGTGCTTAGACCATATCTTAAATTGTATGTTGCTAAGGATAGCTTTGTTATTGATTGAACAAGTCGTAGTTCGACTTTATCCGGGCCTAGACTTGAAATACCAACGAGAATAATAAAACATGTAAATACTTCTGAAATTGTTGCGTCGCAGGGGTTTTTAGACACGATCTCTCAGCAAACATGAATATTCCAGAAGTATTTTCCGTTCCAGAAAAGCAACTGTTTAATAGTGCGGGACTGATAGGTAAAATTAATAACAAAATGACATCAATAAGTGTCAGAGGCAAAAGAGATACACAAAGAGATGTATAGAAACACATATAAGGAAGATAAGAACAGAGATAGAGAGAGAGAGGGGGTGGTGTAAAGAGAAAGGGAGAGTTATTGTGTCAAAGAGGCAGATATACCTTCAGATAAGATAAGCATAAATGTATGAGTTATAGGATGGCTTCTAAAATAACGTACAAGTAAACAGTTGTGAATAAAGTAATTATATGTTCACTCATAATTAGCAGGCTTTCAACCAAAACCTCATTGAAATAAGATTACTGCCTTCACCCATAAGGTGTAATTTTGAGGCAAGTAATATATTCCAATATGATATTTAGCAACATCAAAATGCGTGATGTCACATAAATTGTCTAATGTGGAATGTCAGCGATTTTCTCAATCCGCGAACTCTGCAGAAATCGCTGCATCTTGTGTGAGTAATAACATGTTATTTTGTTGTACTGTAAGCAGCATTATTGTATTCCATAATATATAAGTGTTAACAAAATTGACTTATTTCTTAATAGAGATCGACAAGAGAGGGAAGTAGTATGGGTTGGTAATTACTGGGCATTATCTACAATAGTAGAACTGAACCTGTTTATAGACACATATAGCGATAATCTTGTGAGTCTTCTTTATTATAAATACTCGAAAACCCTCGAGGTGGAATGTACAAATAATAAGTATAAAAGAACCAGACAAACAAATCGTATTATAATTTAATTCAATCTATTTCCGAATTTGCCATTTCGGTGTAGTCACCTTCTAAACATCGCCTGTACAGTAAACAAAAGCCAACATTAATGAAGAAACCTTCCAACAAGTAAGGCATTACATTTTATATGTGATCATGTTTTATTTCTAAAATACAAAATGTGTCTGTTGTCTTGGTGAAACAATGGCTGATTATATATACCTTCCTCGCAAAATGTTAGGAACATAGCAACAAATTTTTGATAGCAATATATATAATTATATTCCAATAATACTCGCTTTTTCTCATATTTTAATAAATATAAGCCCCTGAAATAACTACAAAAAAAAACATCAGTTTTCATTCTAGAAACACTAATCAGAATTCCTTGTCAGGACCTGCAAACTATATCAACAAATTATAAGATCATTGTATTGCACAGTTATTGCTGAAACTGATATCACTGGAATTTTCAAAACGAAAGAGCGATTATTTATTCCATCACCACTACCACTAAAATAAATACTTTAAAACACCATACTGGTGGATACATTGCATTTAACATGTACAGTATAAAAAACAATAAGGACTGATATTAATGAGTGACTGAGAACCCATGATAGAAAGATAAACACACCAGACAATGTTGCTGAAGTTTGCATATGCGCACGCACACAATCGCACACGCACAAAGATAAACACACGCACACGTGCGCGTGCATACATAACACCAAGAGTGGATTCCTTCACGGAAAATCATTCAGACGCAGGTCTGAGTTGAACATTTACCTCGATATGGACGCAAAAAAGGAAGTGATACAAGGACGGCCCTAAATGAAATGTGACATGGCAATTCCTACAATTCCGAACTAATGCTGATACTCTAACTGGTACCAATAGTATCAGTAACATTAATATTTGTTCAAATACGTTTCCAGTACACTTCCTTAAGAACGCTAACTATTGTTTCTACCATAAGTATAAAATACTAGAAAAATAAGGCAACAATTGCTCGATTATCTTGTAATTGTGTCATTAAACAATACATTTCCCACTCAATGAGTAGTATTATCCGACATATTCAATCTGAGAAACAGTATGTTCCATTCCAACTTCACACAATTTAATCTCAGTTTCATCATATTTCGAGCGAAAATATCAGAATTAACCTGATTAA
Source organism: Paralvinella palmiformis (assembly GCA_025642065.1). Taxonomy (NCBI): domain Eukaryota; kingdom Metazoa; phylum Annelida; class Polychaeta; order Terebellida; family Alvinellidae; genus Paralvinella; species Paralvinella palmiformis. Next base: position 78,029 of record JAODUP010001249.1, read on the forward strand.
TTAAAAACTAAAACCTACTGAATTTTATTCAGCAGCTTACTAATTCATTGTTCCTATTATTATGGCAACAAAATCATAGAAAGTACTTGATGGTTTAAATCATTAATCAGATCTAATATATTTTGAAACATTATTTTGTCACATTAATCTAAACAACGTGAAATTGATATAATGGAAAGCTAATAACACTAAAAATCGATGTGAGTGTTACATCCATAATTCGATTGATGTCCAAGGTAAGGGTCAATTATGTAATCAGGTATACAAGCCAGTATCACTCTATCATTAAACTACGCTATGATACACCAGGCTATATAGACCTGGTGATAGCCGTCCTAATATGAATAAGGGACACATTGATCAATTTTGAAAAATAATATCTAGTAGCATTTTGAATCCTTTATTCTAGTTTTTATATATATATATATATATATATATATATATATATATATATATTATATAATCATATATATATATATATATATATATATATATATATATATATATATATATATATATATATATATATATATATATATATATGTATGTATAGTATGTTGTGTGTTTGTCTGTGTGTATGTGTGTGTGTGTGTGTGTTCGTGTGTGTGTATATATATGTGTCCATCCAACATAGATGTACTGATGTGTGGAAAGATAAAGATGTTCGGTATCATTTAGTATCGTAATTGTTAACAAACCAAACAATTGTCAACCGGGACCATAAAACACCATCGCATCTTTTATTTTGGTACATATATAATTTGGTTAAATGATCTACATTACGAATTTCTGCACTGAAATATGCTTAGCCTTTGGTAAGGACAATTGATGAATTAGGTTATTGATGTATTCGCTGTAAAAGGAGGGTTTCTTTAATTTTTAATTTGCAAATTATTTGGATTTGGATCTGGATTGACATGCTGCTAATGACCTGGTCGCCCGTGTGGGTGCTTTCTAGCCCAATCCATACGCGCTTGTCGATCTTTTTGCAACAATAAAACATTATTCAGAGGTCTCCTGGTGAAGTAACCTGCATGGATCAATCGGAGATTCACTAGCATTCTGAATACAGGGGCATTAGTGAACCACAACGACTCAACAAGAAGGGTGTTTCCTGACTTGGTACACACATTTCGGTGCACTGTTCCCTGTGCTATACCACTAGCTTGGGCATTGACTTTCTGTTTTAATGGTTACACACTTACTCAAGAAAATACCACGTATTGAACACGTATGCCAAAATACTAGTCACGTATAAATGATTACGCTGATACCACTAATCAGATCATAAACACTAACCAACTAGTTCTAATATCCTGTTCCACAAAATAGAAATGAAGATGTATGAAGAAATATCAAAGAATGAGAAATGAACAGTGCTGTGCAGGCAATAAGAAATCTAAAGAACAAAATTGCACCAATTTAATAAACTTGTTTAATTCATTGTTCTCTTTACCAATAACGTTATATAGAAATATTTTTCCAGTAATACGAATAAGAAAATATGTTTATAATTAACAGAAATTCGTTAAAATATACAACCTTCTCTTACGCAATATGTTTTTAATGTTCTGTTTAATAGACAATTTATAGTAATAGGTTATGTGCAATTAATGAGGATCATATTCTGAATAAATTGGCTTAGGTGTTGTTCAGGCAGTAAATCCACATAATTAAAATACAGCAGAGGCACACAAAGAATTGCTGAAATAAAATTATCTGTAACAGTTTTAAAATATATAGATTTGCATCTTATACTATAAACCTGCAACTGTTTGCATGCCGTGATATGTTTTGGTAGTTAATTTATATTGCGATATTCCTGAAGTAGCTAGTGTTTGATCGCTAGTGGGGACTTGTTGGACTTTCCATTATTTGAATATATCGTTATTGGCATGTAGCATGTTATTTTCCCATAATCAGTGAGAATAATTCAACATTTCTGGGTGGTTGGAACTTCATTTCATATTAGATTAGCGTATGAACTCTAATGTTGTGGTTGTAAAAAATATTATTAAACAGTAATATTGGAGTTTCTGTCATAAACAACGAAAATAGTAATAATAAGGTGGGAAATCTTTATATTAGTCTCAGCAGTGTTGGCAAAGAAGATTATTTAGTTTCGTTGTGTATCTTTCTGATATTGTTTGCATAACAATTACTTGTAGTTTTAAACCTCGCAGCTCTGGTTATTAAAACAATCGCAGCCGAAACAATCGTTGCATATAAATGAAATTAAAGGTGTTCTCTATTAGAGACAGAAGAGAACTAAATCATGTATCAGTTGTATACACAAAAAAGTGATAAACTCATCAAATACTGAAAATGTCAGGGAATGGACTTGAAATGTCAAACTAACAGACTTATGACAACGGAGACAATAATTATGCTTTTTACTTCTTTTGTTACCTCAATACATTTTATCCTACAACTTATTTATATAATCGGCATCTTCAGATGTTGTAGCAATATGTATCACAATACATGAGAAAAGATGAGTATTATTGGAATATCATTCATATAAATTGCTCTCAAAAGATTGTTGCTATGCTTTTAATATATTGCCTAGAAGGTATATTTAAAACAGCCTTTGTTTCGCCATGATAAATAGACTAATTGTGTGTTTTTGAAATAAAACATAAGCACATACACAATAATGATAGCATTTGTTTTCTGTACAGGCGCTGTTAATAAGGTGACTACACCGAAATGCCAAATTCGGAAATATATTGAATTAAGTTAAAATATATTTTGTTACTCTGGTCCTGTTATTCAAGTATATATTATGAAGAAGACTCACATGATTTTGACCATTTGTGTCTATAAACATTTGAGTTCCACTATTGTATATAATGCCCAGCAATCGCTTACCCATCCTACTTCCCTTTCTTTTCTATCTCTTTTAAGAAATAATTCTGTTTTGTTAACACTTACACATTATGAAATAAAATAATGGATGTATCATCACAAACTAGCATGTTATTGACTCGCACAAGATGCGGCGATTTCTGGAAAGTGAACGGATTTAGAAAATCAGTGATTCTTTACATGATACGATGTATGTAATTTATCTGCTAACATGATGCTAACTGTTTTCTTGAAGTATATTTGATGTTTTGCCATTACACAATAGTTTTATAATAGTAACTTGATGCCAATGACGTATTGGCTGAAAGCCTGTTAATTCTGAGTAAAGTATTATTGACGTATTGATAAAAGCATACTTGTAAGTTATCATGGAAGCTAAATTTACACTTATCTAGTGCGATCTTATTTCTAGAGGTATATCTGCCTATTTGACATATTATCGCTCTCTGCCCTTCCAACCCTCTCTACATCTATTCCTTATGTGTATATATATATATATATATATATATATATATATATAAAATATATATATATATATATATATATAAATAATT
>JAODUP010001251.1:0-87500 GCA_025642065.1 Paralvinella palmiformis
TTAAAAATACCAAGAACAGCATCTGTTATCCAGAGTTTCATGAAAATCATAATCTTAGATCAAGAAAAAAAAACAATATGATGAATTCGTATATTCCAATTGGTATTGTATACCTTATTGAGTATTTCTATCATCATATAACACACACGAGTTATAAACAGTCCATCACATAATACTCTAATTTATAACATAAAATTATACTTTTGCTGTATTGCTTATTAAAATATATATATATATATATATATATATATATATATATATATATATATATATATATATATATATATATATATATATATATATATATATATATATATATACGACCAAACACACACACACACAAACAAGCATAAACATAAACAAACACACACACATACAAACACATACGCATACAAACACACACACACACTTATACATATATAGAGTGAGAGAGAGATGGGGGGGGGTGTATATAAATTCACTGATTGTATGATATATACTTAGATAAATACGAATATATATATATATACAAGGGCGTTATATACATAATATTACGTACCTGATATTCAAAACAAGGATGAATAAAGTTAAAAGTAAACATGTTCTCGCCATCTTTCGAAGACAGCCTCTCACAATTCTCCTTCGGTGAATTTCCTATTATGTATGTCGTTAATTATATGATGATTTCTACAATATTTCCAAGTTTCAGATGGCGTGCCCTTTCTTCGTGATGTCTCATTCACCTTCTCTATATCCTCTGTTTGTATATGAGAATCAGTGACATTATCTTCTGATGTTCTTTCTTTAGTCAGTATTCACTGTCAACTCGCCACTAAATCACAAATTAATTCCTTGAAGTCAACCATTCAAGGTAGTCATCACTTAACTATCCAATATTCTAATTGCTCTTCTCCAATCATCTGTCGTATTATTGAGTAAAAGGATGAAGAAAGATGAACCATTTCCGTATTGACATTTGGCGTCAGTCTGTATAATGCCGAGCAAGTCAGTATTTCTGTCACTTGGCTGCCCACTTCTCTCCTTTTATATTCGATGTTCTATAAATAGCAGAGCTCCTATCTCATGGTTCAGTGTGCCGTAACATGACGATAACCGAGGAAACAGACGCCTTATAGAGGACGAGCTATAATAGTCAATAAATGACCCTTGACTAATAAATATAAATTGTCAGTTCTTTAAGATTCTAAGGAAATAATCTGTTTATCCGTCTGTAAATCAAATTTTAGACTGATTCAGTTAATCTACACCATTTTTATCATATGATATGTGCCAATAGAACACAGAGATATAATGAAAACACACGGCCACCACAAGGAAATAACTAAATAGTTTGAGCAGCATAAAATAGAAAATATTCTGAATGTTGAGTCGGATTTCTTGTTCGATTTAATTCGTGCCAACCTGTGCGTTACAAAGTGAGTAAATATTTGTATTGGTAAATATTGTCTTGATAAAAATACATAAAATCTGATTTTTATCTTAATTTACAACTATTTCATTTCAGCCCAACTATTAAAAACAATTAATTCCCTGTAACATCCAATATGTGTCGTATTTGGTCCTTTGCGAGGAAACACTCCATTATTATTATAATTATTATTATTATTATTATTATTATTAGTAGTAGTAGTAGTAGTAGTAGTAGTAGTAGTAGTATATCATCATCATTATCATCATCAATATTAGTATTATATATTCTTTTAAACAAAAGAAAACAAAAGCGATCTATTTTTAACTTATAATTTCAGAATAATTATCTTTCGGCTAATAATAGTATATGGATATATATTTTTTATATATTTTTATTATTTCACGATTGCTAATTAATATTTTATATAATATAGTTACTTAATTTTTCTCGCTTGCTAATTAATATGTTGTATTATGTAATTACTTGATTTAGTGAACACATTGTCTGGTATACAGCCAAATATTGTAACATCATAATATTTCTTTTACATTCAGTGACTAAACAATATGATATAATAACATTTCGTCACTTAGTGACGAACTTGTTGTCAAATATGTTTACGGAAATCTCCTATTTGTTCCAAAGGAGCGTTAATAGTATTTAAAAAACAAATATATTACATAATTAATCCATTCACTGTTAATATAAATGGATACTGTTTTGTTTTTCTTCAAATTACACGCCTCATGCATTTGCAAGCATTCGAGAAATTATTTAGGTTTCCTCAAACAAATAAAAGGTAATCTTCATGTTTGCTCTTCGTGACCTGTTAATGTCTTTATACATCTTCGGGCATTCACATAAAGTACAGATTATTCGATATTTGGCTACGTACAACGTCAGATATACATATATGATTATTGGTTATATTATAATTCAATACAATGTTATGCTATGTGAGAGAAGGAGGTTAGAAAACTTCAGTTAACCTTGATATTCCCCACTAAACAACAACAATAATACAGCTGATGTCAACAAATGTTACTTTCTTTAGAACAAGATTGAATGTCAATTAGTTTTGCTCTCGATATTCTAGACACATCAAGCACTTTCAACAATAAGTTGTATCATTCCAAGTGGACAATGTAAGCATTGATTTGTCCTATCTATCAGCTTATTTCTAACATTGTCATGTTAATACTAAATATCACTGGGCTCCTGCTGTTATCATATTATCCTTAAATGTGTCATTATTGTTAGGTAATATTAATTAAAAAGAATTACAATAAAAGCATAATAATAATCTACATTATTACCACTACACTAATATCTACTACTATTAACACTAATAGTACTACACACAAGCCTGGATACTACTACTACTACTATTAATATTGATTATGCTACTAACAGCAACACAGTAGCATATCACCTGACAGAGTGTCTTAAATAAAATTATCTGAACTGTTAGGTTATGTTTGGTCTTTATGCTAAAGTATATAATCTCAGTTCACCAAAAACAAAATACAGCTCAATTTGAAACTTGACGACATCTAACAGTGTTAGTGTCAATACTTTTTAGTATTTAGTATGTTCCCCTTTGGTGTCAATGACTGCTTGGATGCGACGCTGCATGCTGGATACCAGAGATTGACAGTATTCCTGGGGATTTCAGTATCCCAAACTTCCTTGATTGCTTACCTCAGCTTTTAATCGCTTGAAGGTTGCTTGTATGCCACATATTCCTTCATACTAATCCATATATTCTCGACTGGGTTGATATATGGGCTGTTTTTGCGCCATTCCAGTACATAGATTTTGTTTTTCTTTACGATGTTAGTGACTAACTTTGATCGGTGATAAGGAGCGCCATCGTGCATGAAGTTCGAACAGCTGTGGACGTGTATGTGCAGTTTCAGCTTCTATTTGAACTTTTTTTTATATATATATATATATATATATATATATATATATATATATATATATATATATAAGAAATATATATACATATATTTATATATGAATAAATGCACATACGCCTAAACATACATCAGTAACTAGTAAGCTGTTCTCACATCGAACAAATAACAAATATTTCGTTATTAAGAATGTTCTCGGATCATCCGGATCATGTTAATTACCTAAGTACCGTAGACAATCTATCATGTATATGTGTGTAGGATATATATATATATATATATATATATATATATATATATATATATATATATATATATATATATATATATATGTCGTGCGTACGTGCGTGCGTGCGTGCGTGCGTGCGTGTGTATATGTGTGTTTGTGTGTGTACATTCTAACATAATTGTAAAGATAATTATTCATGTGAACATTCTAATTGAGTATTTTTTACCTAATTTATTACATCACGGGAGATCTGTTATGAATTTATAAAAAGGATATTTCTGCTTCTTTTAGTTATTTTTAATCTCGCGTATCTGGATATAAGATAGTAAATGGCTAAATATATATGTTAGTGGCTACTTTCAAGGTAATTGAGTTACAAGATATCTTGTGTGGTCTTAATATTGGCATAATGATATATAAATACAGAAAGTAAGAACATCTGTTCAGGGTCTTGGACTGACAATAACACGAGTAATTTTCTGCTAAATTGCGATGTTATATTAGCTCAATAATATTTGTTTTATAATATTATTGTGTGTTTACTTCAAAACATAATGAAAACTGTACATAAATGATTTATATTAATAAAGATCCTGCCAAGAGAGTTTTTTCATTTGAACAAAAAAAATTAGCTTAAACTGATTTAGAAAATTTCATTAGCAATTTTGGTAAATATTTTTGACATTAAGAATTATGAGTACAATATTCCAGTTGCTAAATTAGTTACATTTGCAATAATTATGTTTTCATAATACATAACTACATTTGCTATGTATTAAGGAAATTGTATATATATATATATATATATATATATTACTGAAGGACGGGATATTATTCACACAATTTTATCACGTCAAGTTATATTTAGAAGATTTATCCAGTTATTCATCGCATATTTAAGACAATTGTAATGACACAATACTTAATTAATGCTTTTATATTATTTTAGTTTTGTAGCATTTGAATACTTACTATCTATACATTGTTTGACTCATTAAAAAATCAATTGTAATATATTTGATCGATTTTTATTCTGGAGTACATCAGCTAGACTTCCTCTTGATCTTCTAATTAATCTTTTTGTATCTTGTTGTTTCAACTTCATAATTATATTTATGTTTTATTGTTACTTTAGTGTTTAACGTATATTTCGAATGTTCGATTTTCTGCATGTTATATGCGAAATGAAATGAATAAATTATCATAAAGATTACATAATTCCACCATCTTTCTCAGATAGCAAAATAGTCGTTTTCTCTATGTCGAGATTGAGTTATCATAAAGACAATTGACCTTTAAAAGTTCGACCAATTATAAATTAATCTTTTCCCACTATTAATTAATCTACCTAACGATTAGGACCTCATCTTATTAATAAATACTATTCTTTCAATTAAACATTCTGTCACTGAATTTCTTACTAAACTGAATTGTCCCAATAAGTCCCAAGGTTGTAGAACGCATAACAGCAACAAGAAGAGGTCAATTAAATTAGAAATTCAGTAAACATTCTGATTAAGCATCTGCCTTGCCAAGTTTTATCCAGGTAGTCATTTAATACCATAAATGTGATTTATGCTAATATTACGTTTGATTGACAATAACATTATAATGTTAGTGTTTTAGATGACAGATACAATATCTACTATTCTTCTCCCCCTGATAACTTGATATCATCAGTTATTTTATCTCTACTAATATGGAATTATTTTTCCCGCAATAAAGACGTTTTATTCAAAGGGTTACTAAATAAATCTTTAATATTCTTTTTAATTTGTAAATAATTCAAAGTATTCCAATCATATGTTAGTCCTGCTATGGTATTAGTAATATTCCGGTGATAATGCCGTCATGTGGCGACTAGTTCACTCATCCATAAAAATGACAACCTGACAGGACGTAATGGCTATATATTATTATTATTATTATTATTATTATTATTATTATTATTATTATATGAAGTTTACGTAATTATCTAATTAATAAATATTTTAATAGTGGGAGTGTGGCTTAGCCACCTGATTTATGTAACCATTCATATGCCAAGCTAAATATTATGGTATTAACATAGACATTATTATATTATGTATAAAGTAATAATTTCCCATCCCAGATCAAGTATATGTACTTGACCTCGAATTTCGTATTCCCTTCACTTGGTGTAGTTTGGAAGAATTTTATATTTTGCCTCATTTCAAGTAAATTTAAAACTTAGAAAGTAATGCATATATGAGATCACCAATGACATTGAAGAAAGACAAGCAGAGATAGGTTAATTATTGTAATTTAGATCAAATTGTTTGTGGTTTGTTTTTGTTTAGAAGCGGTTACTTACAAACTAACTAACTAATCATCAGATGTATTGTAGAAATAATTAACTTCATCTGAATTAAGAATATGTGAATTACGGTCCAAAAAATATGATCTTACGAAAGTTTTATGTAGGGTCTGTTATTGATCATTTTTAATCAAAAATAACTAAATTAAATTAATATCAGTTCGTTAGATCAAATGACAATCTATGTATATCCTAAGACATACTTCGTGCAGGCGGTGGAATAAAATTGATTGTAAGACATGGCAATACAACCTGCAAAATGGAACTACTCACTCACTAACTCACTCACTAACTCCTTCACTCATTAACGCATCAACTTACACGCTCATTCACGCACTCACTTTCTCACTGGCCCTTATGAAAGTAAACAAATTTAAAGAAATATATTACATTTATTTACAGAAATATTGAATTACAGTAAATGCTGATTTATAGATCTTTAAGTACATATCCATTAATATTTGTTAATTCATAGTATCTTTACAGTTTTGTGAACTAATTTACCTATAGACATAATTATTACACTAGTCTATTGTATTATATGAATGTTCTAAATGGGGTTTTGAAGATATTGTGTTTGGCCAATTGCATATTAATAATAATAACAATATTACTATTATTATTAGTAGTATTATTGATGATGATGATTGATGTTTTACGTCCACTTTTTGTGCACAAGGTACGCTAAATGGGCCGAGCAACCCCCAAAGGTAATGAGACGTAGTGAAAGACGAAACAACCTTTAGATATGCCCACGCCAGGATTCGAACACGGGTGGTAGTGATATGTGGTCAAACACGCTACCGTTAGACCACGGAAGCGCCCCTATTGGTATCATTATTATTGGTGGTATTATTCCTGCTGATGCTGCTGATATTGCTGTTCTTATACATGTTAAATGAAAACAATGAACTAGAAATGAAACCAAAGTAATACGACTTACTAGACGAGGCCATTAGAATCTACGCAATAGTGATTTAACACATCAATGCTCGCTTCATAACAAGTATACAAAATATGACAAATACACTTATTATTAACAAAGAACGAGCTATTGCTCGGTATCTATAACGTTCTTCACGAATAAGATCAGATTAGCTGCAAATAGACAGGAAACGTGTTTAGAATATATATATATATATATATATATATATATATATATATTCTCTGTCTGTCTGTCTGTCTCTCTCTCTCTCTCTCTCTCTCTCTCTCTTATATATATATATATATATATATATATATATATATATATATATATATTATTCAAGCAAACACCATTTGGCAGCACAATATTGCCGCTATTGTCAACTCACCACTACTCGTAACTTATATTTACTCGATATTTACACAATTGGAAGCTTTTACCAAGATACACCAAATGACTGAAATTCATCGTTTCAAAGTACATATAGCAGATTGATCCGAGATTGACAAGAAAGTTATACTTAATAGAAAAAATGCATACATTAATACACCGAGCGTTTGCTTCAAAGATGGCTACCCATAGTAATCAGGTAGTAAGAAAGAGCTTAAGATGTTATCACATCATAATTATAAAGATACAAACTTCATGTTAGTAATACATTTAATGACAAAATTCCTAGCTGAAGTAACATTGCTGTATTATTGACAAAAGCTTTAAAATGTTAAATATATTAATTTATAATGAGTAAACATTAATTTGTTAATAACTCAACTTTGTAAGTAAATAAGTAAATAATAAAAAAACATTATTTCAGAGAGATATACGCCTATTATTTCGATAAATGAATTATTAATGATAAATGTTGTTATTTTGATATGATGTTATTCCTCTCATCCTGCTGTTCTCATTGATTAATGTAATCAGCTGGGGGGGGGGCTATTAAATTATGTATATATATATTTATGTAGTTTATTAATTCTACATTGTATTAAGCACAAAACAGTAACAATTAATGACGAAAATATTAACACATCATAAATTAGGACACACGAAGTAAATATTTTCTACTAATATAGTACTCTGTCTGTATAAAAACTACGTAATATGCGCTTGTAACCCATATATATTGAAGATTGTAACTAACACACAAATCAATCATTTAATAAATAACATGCCATTTAATAACAGTAAATAGGCTGAGGCTGTAAATATTTTTACAGTGATCAGGGAATATTAATCTAAATTACGATCTGTGTTTATCCAGTACATCTTATTCTATTTAGTTATCTGTTAAACGGTTAAATGTTTAATAAACTACTCCAGTGTTTTGCGTTAGTTGTATTTTCATGACTTACCGTTCTTAAAGCAGGTCTCTAGATATGACCTATATCATATCATAATACAGTTTCATAGTGATGCTCTAGAAAATAGTTCCATCGATAAAGAACAATTTTAGAAGCCGGAGATGTATGTTTACTTAATTAAGACGTGTGATCAAATGACAACAATATAAAATGATTTTAAAGTGTTTTTTTTATATAAATAATCCACATTTCATTTTAGTTAAAGTGACGGAACTCAATATTTCAATGTATTTGAAGTCAAGAAAAATGGACATATGTTTTAGTTGTATTTTGTTTTTAAAACGGAACAAAACAACAACATTGATCAATATAATAGCAGGATATAGTATTAATAAACGGTAAAACACTATGATACACGTATTAATCAGGTAATGCTAATTACTTATGTGACAACCTAGCATGGGGATTAAGGTATAACAAAGACAGGAATTACATAATGGTGAGTATAGAGTGAGGCAAGTGGTTTGAGAGTATTCATGTTAGTGTTGATTCCAGTGGCATATGAGTTTCTTCTAAATGTTTTTTTACGAAAGAATTATAACCTTTTCACCAAGCACGCTTCTTCACAGTGTGTGTGTGTGTGTGTGTGTGTGAGTGTGTGAATATGAGTGTGTTTATGTGTATCTGCCTGTATATATATATATATATATATATATATATATCTGTATATGTATGTGCGTGATTAACAATTGATTGATTGTATGCGGTGTGTGGGTGTATGTGTATGTATGTGTGCGTGTGTGTGCGTGCGTGTGTGTGCGTGTGCGTGGGTGTTTGTTTCTAATAGACCTAGGAGTATAGTGATTAAGGCATATTTTATATACACACTTAGAATATCAGCTGATAGTGGGAGTGTGAGTGGGATTCTCCTTAAGTGACGTCATATTCGACTAACGCTGGGTTTGTTCGTGGCAACCTTTGAATATGTATGTCGATATAGTATCTGAAGGTTTATCAAAACATAAATATTGATCGATAAAAACTTCTCAATCGTTATGGTATCTATATATCTCTATATAATACATACGTCGTAAGATTATATCAATATAGCGGTATGATTATTGAAAGTGTTTGCATATGGGTGCGTGTGTAAGTGTATGTACCCAAACGAAAAACAATTATAAAGAATACATATAAAGAGGCAACAGACACAGCATCAACATATCTAAAAGCCCTTCGAGATCTACTTCTATAAATCTAAATACAAATACAACTATACATATATTAATCTAAAAATAAAATGTTCCATACCTCCACATATTGATAGATGTATGCGTATACCTAAGCATGTGTCTAGTCTACTCATCAGCCTGTGGGAACCAGCTAATTCGTTTTTTGTACGCGACAAATATGTCACGCCCACAGGAAAGCGGCTACATGCAGGCTACGTACAAATATCGGAAGCACGTAAAACATATCATATGATACCAAGGCTCGCAGCAAACAACACGTGCGTGTGGTTCAATGGTGACTTGCTACATACATTTCATAACTATTTTGACACCACAGTATACATTCAACAGTAATTTTCTGTGTCCCCAAAAAACCTGTATATAAACCATTTCGACACCTCAGGTGCTGACCTCTGCTTTATTCTGGGTTCGAAAGACTAAATAAAGTTTACCTATATGAACCAGATACACTTCTGACTAGTCTGGCGTCGAAGTTCTTCTCAAACCTCAGTAAAAAGTTATGGCTTTTATAGACCCTCGTCGTATTAACAAACAGTACAGTTTACCGACGATGTGAGAATGTACACTAACTCAGTATGGACTCATTGAAGTGATTTAACAAAATTTAAAAAACAAAGTAGCAATACTGCACAATGGATTATTACTGGACTAGAACGAAATATCGTCTCAAACCTGAGTAAATACTATGATTTACTTGAACCTAATAGCTAATCCTCATACGTTTCCGTTCATCACTAAGTGAACGTTCATTCACACCTAATTTAGCGCGCGCGCTCGCGTGTGTGTGTTTGTTATTATTATTATTTTTATTAATTGCTTCATCAACATCATCTTTTTTATCACCATTAAGAAAAATAGCAACATCATTAAAAATTAATTATAATATCTTTTGTCAACATGATTATTAAGATAATTTATGCATACAACTAAAAGTTCAGAAATGCCTTTTACGACCACGTTTCTACCCATTGATAGTTTGATAGATCAAGAAACCGTTGAGGTAAAATATCTTTGAGGCCTATATTACCTTTCTCCGACTATTCTGCCACCAATATTATATTTAACATTAGTCTATTATGTAATGAGTCGCCTCTGTTATAACACTGATTTAAGATAACTTGATTCTTAGTATAGGATTAGTTAGTTATTTTACACAGCTTTTCATTTATGTCTGGGAAAGCGACACAAAGCAACAGGTCAAACATTTTAGACAAATGCAGTCTTCAAAGGCAACTTAAAACAAATTTCACTTCCCAGGCAGCTGTCGTCTTTATCAAGAGAAATGGTATTTTAAACAAAACACAGAATGCAAAATATTTGTATCTTTCTATGGCAAAATATATAAATTCTAGCTAACAAAATGGCAAAGGTAAGTAGATCTAATTTGTATATGTTATTTCATAATTGTTACTTAAGGTTCTGTATCATAAAGGCAATTGATTTAGAGACCATATAGTAAGATAGTGTAATGTCATAATCTTTCCTACAACCTTAGCCTACAAACTATATAGAATACCGAGATCAACACAGTAAAAAATATAATATTAATAGTCAGTAATTTGATTATCTGATATAACCAAATTTCCAGTTGTTCTCATTTAGTCACCAACATTTTATCAAATGTGGTAACAGGAATTTCCTATTTGTAGCAAAGGAACTTTAATTGCATAACAAAAACAACATATTACATAACTTAGGTCCGTGGCTGTCTCCCGATATTGCCAGCGAATAATGTTAGAACTTCTGCAACACATTCTCTAGGTTTTGCACACACACACACACATACACACATACACACATACACACACGCACAGATAGACAGACACAAACCGAAAATACAAACAAATCCATACCATCGCACACAAAGACGGATACGCAAAACGTTAACAACAGCAACAACAAGAGTAATACTAATATAATAATAATAATAATAATAATAATAATAATAATAGATAAATAGATAGATAGATAGATAGATAGATAGATAGATAGATAATAGATAGATAGATAGATAGATATGTAGATATGTAGATATATAGAATTTAATAATTATACAGCAACAAATATGGAATATTATGACATGAATATGTTAAAAACTATGTATCCTTTATATAGTGAACTAGATCCAACAACGAATGAGTAGTTTCTTTCAATCAATAATTGTATGTTCATAAACTTAGAACAAAAACATGTACGACGTTTGTCAAAGATGACGTTTCTTACGCGGAGCATCCCAATCAAACGATCTTTTTTATTTATCTTTTATTAGTCTAATGTGAATGCTTCTCTTTTTCTAATTTTCTACACGATATCAGTGAAATATAAAATAATATTTACTATCTATCATGAAATGTGATATTCACGCTCGGGAGTTTCAATTAGACTATATCGGAAGACGACGCTATATGCGAATTATCTCACCCCGATGATCTTTTTTTGGGGGGGAAATCCAAACACTGCCGCAAATAGTTACCGTATTACTGTTGCATTGTGTTTGTCTCTCTCTCTCTCTCTCTCATATATATATATATATATATATATATATATATATATATATATATATATATATAAAGCCCCCCACCTTATCAATTGTATATTTGTGTGTGTGTATATGTTCGTTTATTTGTGTATATGTGTATGTAGATATGTGTTAGGGAGTGTGTGTGTGTGTGTGTGTGTGTGTGTGTATGTGTGTGTGTATGTGTGCGTGTATAGGTATGTGCCTGTATGTGTGCGTGTGTGGATGAATTGGATGCCAAAGTATAAAATTACAACTATCTGAGGACATAAGTCGGTTCTTAAGTCCTCTACCCTAGAATCCGACAATCTTTGCGTAATCCAAATCCAGGTTATATATCACGCAGAAGATGTTTAGATATAATTGACATTATAAATATGATATTATTTATTGTTTTATATAAATGTATTACGTGTTGGCATTTGCTTACTATATTTATCCTCATATCTAAATTGTGTTTCATATGATGGTCTATTGAGGATGTTTAATTTCATATCTCTGTTTGAAGACGAGGAGGAGGATGGCATGAATCTTTCCTGAATTTACTTAATACTATTTCAGTGCTGTATTGGAAGTTTCCAAGCGTACTATTGATCAACGTATTTTTCTTCCAAAACATCATACCTGCATAATCCAGTGTCATTAACACGATGTAATAGTGGCAAAAGTGTGTTAAAGTTGATCATAATTTGAAATTACATCAGTATCTTCTTATTTTCATCCCCTGTTTTCATTGCACCCTAAGTTTGTTTATATAACTTTATATATATATATATATATATATATATATATATATATATATATATATATATATATATTTCGAGTTCAGTTTTATAAATGATATAATATCAAGTAAAATAATCAAACAATGTATAAATGTTATTATCGTAGATCTCTCGCCAATAGCTTAGTCGGCAGACTGTAACCAATTAATTTAATAGTCCTATTATCGTTACTAAATAACAAATGTATGTTAATTGAATATCGGTTAATGCAAATAATATCCTATATAAGCATCAACATAGAGTTTTACAATAAAATTCACTTCTAAAATACCCGGGCTACCTTCTATCAGCTATCAACCCTAATAATACATCCAACCTGGAACATATCTGGGCTACTCTCTATCAGCTATAAAAACTAATAATACATCAAACCTGGAACACATCAAGGCTACCCTCTATCAGCTATAAAGGTTTTTGGCGTGAGAAGTCCCAGACTTATTTCATGAAATTTAAATAATTATGGCATTAGATGTGTAGCAAATAAATTATTTGAAAAAGGATACATATTTAGCTCATTACTTTATTTCATTCAAGTTAATGATATTGGCAAATTATGTAATTTTGTTATCTAAACTCGGATTGATGATAAACTAATACAATGACCTTCTTGTGATTTAAATACTAAGTACACCAAGGTCAATAGAACTTTCGATGACATACATATAAATGTGTGTTTTGTGTGTGTGTTTGTGTGTGTGAGTGTGTGTTTGTGTGTGTGTGTTCTTTAATTAGAAGCCAAAACTTGTATTTAGAATCGTTCAATATGTTTAGAAAATAACTTTCCTGTTTTAATCTAATTAATATAATTCACATTTAATCCGAAATGTCTGATCATTTATTAAATTTTGATATGATTCAGTACGAATATTTATTGATTTGGCATGACGTGTAGCCAAATTATGAGTAATCTTAATTTAATATGATTGATTTCTTCAGGTATTAATGTACAATCAGAGTATGATAAAAAAAAACGTGACTAATATACAGGTATAAAACGTGGATCTGGTTATCTTCACCAGTTGGTTAGCCATAAATCTTAATCTGTTTATCTGAGATGGATCCTTATAAAACCTTGATCTCCAGAAAATAACTATAAAGAAAGACGGATAAAACATTAATATGTTGGGTGTGTTTTTTTTCTCAAAGGAAGATAACATAATTATCTTATTAAAGCCAACACATGTCTAGTAACGGAATGATCGTATTCCTTTGAATTGGCCTTTGATCATTCCGTGTGTATGTAATCTTTTATCCAAATGTCTGTTTCGCAGACATAAATGGAAAGACGATAGAAGTAAATAGGAATGTCAATTACAAAGAATCAAGATATCGTAAATCGTTAAATAAAGAGAGATGGTTTTTTATATGATAAACTAAACATTAAGATTATCTGATAGGGGAAGCAATATTATATATTGATGTATAGGCTTCTAAGATTTATAATATAATCTAAAATGGTAAAATTATTTTATCAAACATTCTTTTAACAAACACGAATGCTTATAATTTGCTAAATAATGATGGTGGCAAAACATGTTTAATCAACGTTTTTATCAAGTTAATTATAACGACTAAAAAGAAAATCTACATGTTACAACATCTAAACATTATTTATAATAATTATCTTACATACTGCTGTCAAACATTTGATTCTTAATGGATAAGCGTTGATAGACCAAAAAAATGGACATTAATATATGGGTCATGCAGTTAACATTTATCATGTTTCACTGTTGATATTATACAATAATATATATATATTTCCCTTGTACTTTATCTTTCATTTCAGTAATACTCGATATTCAGTGCATACTCTGACATTAGACATTTAAGTCATTCGTCTTTACTACTACAAAAAGTATTTCCTATGATATAGTTAACCAATAGCTTAATACAAATGTATATATATATATATATATATATATATATATAATATATATATATATATATATATATATATATATATATATATATATTTACACATTTATATTAAGCTATTATATATAACTGACAACGAAACATTCAAGTAGGAATTAACCCACTCAGCGAGTAAGTAAAGCGTAGGTAGTCAGTTGATGAGTAAATATGTCAGAGGCTGTATCCTATTACGCGACCTTTACGATATACACAAAAATTTAGGTAGCAGCTGATAAATTAAAATAAGCAACAAAGTCAATTTCTTTATTCTAAAGTCTAAGATTGTAGATAATCCATATTAAGAATAGCACAATAGGATTTAGTTATTTCCATATATACAATTTTGTTGTATATATTTAGCAAAATAGAAGTAGATCAAATAATGCAATTATCTTAGTCAATTGTAAAATATCTTCTCCAAAATATAAAAAACGTAGCTGAGTAACTGTATTTCCTATGTTCGGTGTTGATTATATTTTTGATGTGAAGCTATGGCAGTTTTCTGGATCTTTAAAACAGAATAATGCATTTTTTGTGTTGTCTTTAAAACGAAAATTGAACTCCAAGGTTTCAACTAATTTATTATTCGAGCCACATATTTAAAACCTTTATCTAAGAAATATATTCATATTTTAAGATAGATATTCCCTTGATCAATATAAAATAAAATAAATACTATAACCCAAGTAGCCGCACACATATATATTTAAAAACATATATACATGTGCACACACATACACACGTACGCACATATACATCCATACACATACAAACACAAAAAAACACCCACACACATAAACAGGCCCCCACACACCGTTACATACACACCCACACACGCCCCCTACACAAACACATACAATCACACACACAGACAGATAGCTAGAAAGAGGTATACACTTATTGAAATATACAGATTTTATTGAAGAATTATTGCTAAATTTAAATTTTCAAAGATTAAATTAAATTAACTTTATAAAGCATATCCTACTTTATGGGATAGTAGTCTTCTCTGTGTCATATAACGCTATTTCTCTCAGTTTTAATAGTTTCCATAAGTGACGCAATTAAAATCCCCAATACTAAGAAGCAATCATTCTCATTGCATATGTAAATGGCGCCTCAGTGGTCTAGCGGTAGCGTGTTGATCAGACATCACTACCACCCGTGTTGGAATCCCGGCGTGGATTCCATATCTGAAGATTGTTTCGTCTTTGACTTCGCCTCATTATCTTTGGAGGTCGCTCGGCCATTTAGCCCACCTTGTTCACAAAAGTGGCCATGAAATATTAATCACCAATCATTGCCTATGTAAGTCATGTTTCTATCAATAAATGCCAACTCAAACACCATTGGTCAACCCTTATATACATCCTTACAAATAAATATAGACATAATCACAAAGATAGAGTCAACTAATCACTTGCTGAAAATGAATATACACATAAACATATTTTCACACGCAGGCACATAAACACAAAGACACACAGGTACACATACACAACCAATACATTTTTAAACACACACAGCTCCCGCAAAGACACTCGCTGAATCCACATGTAAAAAATAATAATTATCTCTTAAAGAAAGCTTTAGAAGTCTCCATGTCATTGGAATTAACATTGACATAAATACATTGAAAGCAGTTGCCTCACCCTGTACTCAACAATGTATAAATATTATTCTCATCATTGTTATGATCTAATCTCCTTGCTAAATTGTCATATACATCTTTAGGATCACCTGATTCAGGTATGTAGCACGATGCTTTATCTTATGGTAATAAGATATCTATTGGATATTTCATTGCATTATTATAATATAGTTTTAAAAAGTGTAACATTTTCTTGACATCAAATACTTTCAGATACTGAAGTCCATAACTTTACCTAAAATGAATTGTACAATCATTTTAAAAACAAATTCAACCTGACATCTATTTGACCTCACATAATAAATAAGTGGACAGACAAATCCACCATCTAGTCTTGTTCTTTTTCAATAGAACTATCTTCTAAAACACCACCACGGAATTTAATTATCATATGAAATACATAAATTCTAAAACCTGGCTTTAAGAAAGGTATGCCACAGAGAAACAAATAACACTATTGAATACAAACTGGTGTAGTTTAATAATGTGCACATCAAATCAAATCTGTATCAATAACGGCCTTGTTATAGTTGATTTTGAATATTATCCAAGCATTTAGACTTTTCAATGTAAAATTAGAATTCGGGATAAATGAATACCATAAGTTGTACACATCATGATTTAAATTGATCGTTTGATAAAGTACACTGTCGGAGGATTCTAATAACATTTGCACTGTTTGATTCTACGTTACTAAATTATCCAAAATTATTTATGAAAGGTTCAAACTGTAACTAGCTCTCAGTTACTAAATATCAATATATATATATATATATATATATATATATATATATATATATATATATATATATATATATATATATATATATATATATATAATAACGATGTGGTTCCAGTGAGGAACTGAATATTGGTGGTCAGTTGGCTAAAAAAGCGAGCAGACTGGAAGAACTTCCTCATGAACGGTCAGAACCAATCTTAGCTTGTGAAGGGTGGAGGGTGGAGCAAGGTCACTGCCACTTGTTGGAGAGTGATGATAGCATAACAGTAAAAATAACAGAGATGCATGAGCTGTACTCAGACTCGGAAAAGACATATACCAGAATTATCCTGTATCTGTAGCCCAGGTAGTGATGACTTGTTCTTCATGCTACATCACCCATAAAAGTTTAAGATTACAATCCTCTTTGACACTAGTACAGGGAACAAGAGCAAGCTTCTAAACATCTCTGAGTTGGCAAGGAAGTATGGCCATAACATGCGCGCAGCTCTGATGTCTCTTCATGCATTCACATATTACCTTACCACCCGACAATAAAAGGGTGTTGGGGAAGTTCGACCCAACAAATTGCAGAAAATAAACACTTTCCAAGATGCATTAACTAAACTAGCTGATACATAGGAAGTCCCTATTTCAGAAATGAGAGATTATAAAGACAATGTATAATGATAATAATGATAATGTATATTTAATGAAGCGCACTTACTATCAGGAGCCATTCAAAGGCGTTGTACAAATAATATGTAGTATAATAATACCCCAAATAATATATCTGTAAAAAACGTGTAATTATTTAAAACATAATCATTATTTATCTGTGAAAGCTACATTGAATAGGTGTGTTTTTAGAAGAGATTTAAAATTTTCCAGAGACAACGCATTTCTAATATCTGCCGGCAACTTATTCCACAAAGTGGGGGCTGCAACACTAAATGTATAATTACCATATGACTTAAGCCGAGACTCTGGCACCTGCAATAGTATATGAATGGATGACGTGAGTTTTCGGGATGACTTTCTAATGGACTCCAGTTCACATAGGTATTCAGGTGCCTTTTCATTAATATATTTATAAGTTAGTAACACATTCTTGAATTGGATACGCTGTCTAACAGGTAGCCAATGTAGGTTTTGAAGAATTGGGGTAATATTATCATATTTTCTAGTATTTGTTAATATGCAAGGCGATTAATGTTATAATCAGATATGTCATATAACAGGTAGTTACAATAGTCTATAATATTTGTTTTATTATCATTTAGTTTTAGAAGATTTTGAGTCATCCAAAGCCGAATATCAGCAATGCAATGTTCTAAATTCTTCAAGGAAGAGGAGAACTTTTACTCACTGTCAGGATCCAGTAATATATACAGCTGTGTGTCATTAGCATAAAGGTAATAATTAACCCCATGTCATTGCTCAGTGATCCCAGGAAGTCCGGTATACATTGTGAAAACCAGAGGACAAAGAACAGAACCCCGTGGTACACCAGATGACAAACACTGAATGTCAGATAAAATAAACAGACACTCTCTGGGAGCGTTGTTTCAGATAGGATCTTAACAATTCAAGTACTTAACCTGACATACCAAACATTTATTTTAAGCTAGAGAAAAGTAAATTATAGTCAACTGTATCAAATGCAGCAGAGAGGTCCAGAAGAACAAGTATTACTGACTTACCTTGATCAATTGACATCATAATTGACATCATTTTTCACCCAAACGAAAAACAATTTACGTTTATAAATGAGATATATCAACTTACCTATAACGTTCACTCATTTGTAGATGAATCGTTACCCAATATAAAATTATCTAGCTAAATTTTACAATTTCTGTAACAAATATAGCGTTATTGCTTCAGTTAATATATATATATTTAGCTTTTCTTAATTGGTCGCCTCATTGTATTAAATTACGTTTACTTATTTTATCACAAGATGCCTCAATTATCTCGTAATAATTTGGTCGTACATCAGTAGGCGATGACGATGTTTTTATTATAAGCTTAATGGCATTTGTCCTTGGCATGCTAGTAAATGAAAACTAACCGGCTCAGGATAGCATGTTCAGTGAATAAAGGAAATGCTAAACAACCAGTCAATCTATCATGTTTAGAATATTGTCTATGTTCGCTATTTCATCTCTGATTTCGGGTGTGTTCTAAACCGAGAGAAATTTTCTGCCCGAGTTTGAATCAACTGTTAAATTCACTAATTAACCTGTAACTTATAATTTTCGGTTAAAGCTTTGTTTCCATGCACACTTTATGTGACATGCGTGATGATTATCCGGCATCAGTGAATATATATATATATATATATATATATATATATATATATATATATATATATATATATATATATATATATATAATAATATTAATAATTAAAGTTGTTATTCTAAAGAGATAAAAAAAAATACAAAATATAACACCCTTAGATATTATAAAATATATATATATATATATATATATATATATATATATATATATATATATATATATATATATATATATATATATATATATATAACTGGGTATGTATGGGGTTTGAGGGGGTGTGTGTGTGTGTGTGTGGTGTGTGTGTGTGTGTGTGTGTAAGTGTATTTTGTGTTTGTGTGTTTTAGGGTACATATAAGAGGCAACAGGCACAGAGCATCAACATATCTAAACATCCTTCGAAACCTACTCCATAAATCTAAATACAACTATACATACATTAATCTAAAAATAAAATGTTCCATACCTCACATATTGATAAATGTGTGCGTATACCTAAGCATGTGTCTGGTCATCATAGCCTGTGGAAAACTAACCTTTTCGTACTGACAAATATGTCACGCCCACAGGAAGCGGCTACATGCAGGCTACGTACAAAAAGCGGAAGCACGTAAAAAACATACCATTTGATACCACAGCTCACAACAAACAACACGTGCGTGTGGTTCAATGGTGACTTGCTACATACATATCATAAACTATTTTGACACCACAGTTTACATTCAACAGTAATTTTCTGTGGTCCAAAAGAAACCTGTATATAAAACATTTCGACATCTCAGATGCTGACCTCAGCTTTACTATGTGTTCGAACAACTAAATAAATCCTACCTATATGAACCATGTATCAATACACGTCCGACTGGTCTGGCGTCGAAGTTCAATTTAAGGATTGACTAAACCATTCATTCACTCACTCAGCAACCTTTCTATACATATTTTTGTCTCCTGAAGGGTGTCAATGAGTGATAGTGTCATAGTTCGCTGGTTGGAACTGACATGTGATTTAAATCACTGGTTGCCACAGACTTTTCATAGTTAGCCTTTATCCTTAGCAATTAACATTTGCGTTTAGGTCATGCACATACCGTTTATCATATCAGAAGGTTTTTTCTTCGTTCACTACTGATATCATGCAATATCAGTATTTTTAAAAATTTAAAAAATTAAAAAAAAAAATATTTAATATATATATATATATATATATATATATATATATATATATATATATAAAACATATATATATATATATATATATATATATATATATATATATAAAGTTTTTTATACAAGTATTCCCCTTTAAAAAGGGATATTGGTCACTTTGTACATGCCCTTCTGGTCACATGCGCAGAATAGTAACCTTTTCTGGTTTGTTTTATGAGTTTTTCATCACAATGTATTGGTTTCTATATATTTGGTGATTAACAGTAAGGCGACTATTTTGCCATCGTCGTTTCATCTTCCGTCGGAGATGTTTAGCCTCATGTAAACCATCAGTGTACCAAGAACAATCAGGATATTCTGTAATTGTTCCTGTACGAAGAGGTGCATTTTTACCAGTAAATGTTAGGAGCCCTTCGCCAAAGCAGTCACTAACCCATTTACCTCAACTTACGTATTTTGCAACATTGGGGAAGGTACAATAGAATGCTTGAAAGCTTCCACATCTATGGCATGTAGTTTTCTAAAGGAAAAGGTCTTCTTCATGGGATCACGTTTGTCAAGGGTTGTGGTGAAGCATACAGCGAAAGGGTCAAGTGTGAGTTTCCCAACGTGGCCTGGATCAGAAACGGTAATATCCGATATTATGTGTCTTGTGTCTCTGTTGATTATGACGTCAAATGTATGGCCGAGCACCAGAGCCAATTGGTATCCATGTTGTTGTGGATTACACTCTTTGATTGTAACAAAATTGCTTAGCCTCACGATTGTTTTCGACATCAACATGGAAGTATGTTGATTCTCCACAAGAGAATCTCGTTGTTGTTCCTAGTGTATCCAGCGAGAAATATAGACCACTGGTCAACGAAGTCATAGGTTGTGTTGTCATTATGTTTCACCATTATCCTAAAAAAGGCATTCCTATGTATAAGTTTGGACTATAATCGATATTAAAATAATGTTCGATAAATAATCGATGCACATCAATTCGAAGATATTGAAACCAATAAAAATGTTGAAAATGAGGTATATGATGATATTTTATATATTTTGTTTACATTGTTGAAGGTCTTATAGAAAGCTTGTGTGTGTTGTTTCATCCTGTACGAGAGACTTCCAATGATACAATTCCAGAATTTAGAAAAGAATATAGCTGGTGGATCAAACATTCGTGTTGGGACCATAAAACGTCCATTACCCATGTTTGAAGCTAAATTAAGATGACACTAAATCAAACAATGGACTACTTATGGACATAATTATTTCATTTTTAATATTGTAGCTAGTATGAAATAATATCTACGTTTGAAATCATTTTATATCGAAAAGTATTTGCTGTATATTAATGTAGGAATTAGTACTATTTGCATTTTGTTTTCAATTAAAATAGTTTAAAATAATCAATACATTTCATGGTATGTTAAATCTAAACTTATTTACTATATTACTTTAAATCGACTGAAACAATTAATTACACACAAGGAGTTTCGGAAATATTATTTTCTATCCTTTTTAGATTAATTTTAAAATGTTTTATAATATTTGTTTATGTTTGTTATTATATGGGAGGATAACAATTATAAGAATTCTCCTTCATTATTCTAAATATTCATTCCCACCAAGAAGTAGTCAAGGACATAAATTATAGAATTATATATTGTGTTGGCAATGAAATAGCTATAACTAGAAAGGATATTGCATCAGATAATCTAATCACTAACTACAGACAGTATAAACGTTTGTTGGTTCAGATCTGAATATTATATAACAGTAGATGACCACAAGTTGTAGGAAGGATTATGATGTTATACAATATATATAGAGAACAAAGTGGTGATTAAATAAATTAATCTTGATTATACAAAAACTATTAATTAGTGATTATTCCATAACAAAGTAATTTTAGTCATAACTCGATCTACAACCATATACACGTACAACAACTCTATCAAATTACCTTTGTGATATCCTTGCTAAAAGTCAATTATTCTTAGTGATAACAAGTTAATTCACTTAACAACAGCAATTAAATCGGGATTAGTGATTTTAAGTATGACACATTTGAAAGGAAAATCAAGCTATAAAGGCTTATAATATGTATATATATATATATATATATATATATATTATATATATAATATATATATATATATATATATCAAACATATAAATACTACCCATGGGCGTGCACAGCCATAAACAATCACACACACAAGTACACAGACTCGTACATATATCAAGCATGTCCATATTGTTCGACAGACAATTGTTAGAAAATAAGATACTACTGAGATATATATCATTCTTCAATAGGATTCTACTTTTATTATTTGAACCAAAACAAACTTAACAGTGAGTACCACTTTTGATAAAGTCCTAAGAAAGTTTGTCGTTAAGTTAGCTTTAACTTAAAGTTAAGCTCCTGTTACAAATGTTAAGGTTAAGCCGTTAAAAGATAGAGCCATCAGTTGAATCTGGACCTGTTGATTGATTATATATGAAGATGAAGATGTCAGTTCACGTAACTTTGATGAAACTCTTCAGGGAAGATGGTTCCTTTGTAAGCCTTTCTAGCTTGATTTTCCTTTCAAATGTGTCATACTTAAAATCACTAATCCCGATTTAATTGCTGTTGTTAAGTGAATTAACTTGTTATCACTAAGAATAATTGACTTTTAGCAAGGATATCACAAAGGTAATTTGATAGAGTTGTTGTACGTGTATATGGTTGTAGATCGAGTTATGACTAAAATTACTTTGTTATGGAATAATCACTAATTAATAGTTTTTGTATAATCAAGATTAATTTATTTAATCACCACTTTGTTCTCTATATATATTGTATAACATCATAATCCTTCCTACAACTTGTGGTCATCTACTGTTATATAATATTCAGATCTGAACCAACAAACGTTATACTGTCTGTAGTTAGTGATTAGATTATCTGATGCAATATCCTTTCTAGTTATAGCTATTTCATTGCCAACACAATATATAATTCAAATAATTTATGTCCTTGACTACTTCTTGGTGGGAATGAATATTTAGAATAATGAAGGAGAATTCTTATAATTGTTATCCTCCCATATAATAACAAACATAAACAAATATTATAAAACATTTTAAAATTAATCTAAAAAGGATAGAAAATAATATTTCCGAAACTCCTTGTGTGTAATTAATTGTTTCAGTCGATTTAAAGTAATATAGTAAATAAGCTTAGATTTAACATACCATGAAATGTATTGATTATTTTAAACTATTTTAATTGAAAACAAAATGCAAATAGGTGTCGAAATGCTTTATATACAGGTTTCTTTTTGGACCACAGAAAATTACTGTTGAATGTAAACTGTGGTGTCAAAATAGTTTATGATATGTATGTAGCAAGTCACCATTGAACCACACGCACGTGTTTGTTGCGAGCTGTGGTATCAAATGGTATGTTTTTACGTGCTTCCGCTTTTTGTACGTAGCCTGCATGTAGCCGCTTTCCTGTGGGCGTGACATATTTGTCGCGTACGAAAAGCGAATTAGCTGGTTCCCACAGGCTGATGAGTAGACCAGACACATGCTTAGGTATACGCACACATTTATCAATATGTGGAGGTATTGAACATTTAATATTTAGATTAATGTATGTATAGTTGTATTTAGATTTATGGAGGTAGGTTTCGAAGGAGGTTTAGATATGTTGATGCTCTGTGCCTGTTGCCTCTTACTATGTACCCTAAAACGCACATTGCCCGTGCCAGACATCTTATCTATTTCCATCCAGATTCCTTATTACACCAATGTAAGAAAGTTATGTCATTATTAAAACATGTTGAGTTTATTAGCTTTGTTATGTATAATGTAGAATCTATATTGTTGTCCTCTTATGTGGTCTGGCGAAACGACCTATTAATTCATACAATGCTGCTTGATGGATTTATACTCCTGGAGTTGTTTGTTACTCCGGCAGGCATCTCCATGGGTATTAAGCTGCGGACAGAGTTGTTTCCCATATTATGAGTAATTAGATTACACTGATATAGGAAATTTGTTAAATGTATAGCTATTATAATCCCGACGTGTCATTCGCAGTATCGGAGATCTGCCTGAAATCCGCTGTTCTCGACCATGGGTCAAATAGATCAAGTGGATAGGCGTTTTAATTTAGATCCCACCACACCTAACTGCATATACTTAGGGACGCTAAATTAAGCGTGAATGAACGTTCCCTTAGTGATGAACGGAAACGTATGAGGGTTAGCTGTTAGGTTCGAGTAAATCGTAGTATTTACTCAGGTTTGAGACGATATTTCGTTCTAGTCCAGTAATAATCCATTGTGTGGTATTGCTACTTTGTTTTTATTTTAGTTTAATCGCTTTAGTGAGTCCATACTGTGTTAGTGTACATTCTCTTTGTTGTGGACAAACTGTAATGTTTGTTAACACGCTGAGGCTATATATAGGGCTTGAAACTGTGTTAGTGTACATTCTCTTTGTTATGGACAAACTGTAATGTGTGTATGTGTTTGTGTGTTTGTGTGTGCGTGCGTGTGTGTGTGTGTGTGTGTGTGTGTGTGTGTGTGTGTGTGTGTGTGTGTGTGTGTGTGTGTGTGTGTGTGTGTGTTGATATGAATATATCATGACAGTAAAACGTTATCATACTGTAATAGTTTTTGATATACATAATTTTCCAAGATACATTTATAACGTCGGCTGTTTTGTTAACATTTGCCCGTCATATATACTGATAAACTATTTAGCATTTGTAGGCTAAAGGTGATTAAAGCAATAATAAGCATTATATGGGATGCTTATAGGGAAATATGGATTATTTAATTTATATATAACATTATAGTCGATATAGTGATCTACCACTAACATCAACAAGAATCACAAAACATATTATATTTCATATTTTCTTACCCATATTGCTGGCATACGTCAATAACCAGAAATATTATATTTCCCATTGCTGAAGCTATAAAACTGAGTCGATATCTGAGAATCCCATTATTATTTTTTTTAAATAAATATCAAATATTCAAATGGAACTGATCTTTGTGATCACGTGTTAATTATGTTTTTAATTTAAAGCGCCTTAAGAGAATTCAAGTTGAATAAAGCGGAACATAAAATGTTATTTATTAAATAGTGATCATGAATAATATCCATAAATATGATTTAATTCCTTTTTCCTTTCCTCTCCACAATGCCAGTGTATTTATCCAGTGAAGAAATTTCATGTCAACTTCATGTTTCTTGCTCAAGATTATGGAATGTTGGCCCGAGTATTATTTTATTATTGGTCATGATAACGTGGTAATATAAGGTATTCAGTACTGATTGTTGACATTATATACGATTACATGTTCATGTACGATATTTTATTAAACTGATTTATATGTAACATTCGATGGAAAACACAATTTGTAGAGCTGAAATGTGTAATGCCTCATCAGTCTAAATGTCAGCATCACCGTCTGTTAATATATGTGAGAGTCAGGTTCTACACTTATGATTTACTAAAAGAAAACAAAGATACACGAAAATAAATAAAATATGATCTATTCCTTGATCCCAAACAACAAAACATATCCAGGTCTCTTTCACTATAACCATTACACGTCTCAGCAACTAAATTAGTTTCTCTGGATGTCGTCCTTTAATTAAAATACATCACTAAGTGGCATCCTGAAATCAGGTGGAATAAGTAATAGTACACTCATAAATACGCAAGCCAGTTACAAAATACACTAAGCCACATGGACAATCCTGTTACAAGTATCGTAAACACTGTACACTGTAAAATCACTGCTCTCATAACTGAGAAATAGAGAGAGAGAAGGGGGAAAGAGAGATGGCGTAGCGGGAGAGAAAGAACAATTTAATATATAAATATATATATATATATATATATATATATATATATATATATATATATATATATATATATATATATATATATATATATATAATATATACGTTATATAACATTAATTACCAAAGGCAATAGCATTGTGTTAATTGAGTTGTTTAGTTTAGGGAGCGCTGTTTACCTCTGGGACAAATCATACAAACATAATCGGGGCGCCTCCGTGGTCTAGCGGTAGCGTGTTGGACCACAGATCACTACCACCCGTGTACGAATCTCGGCGTGTGCATATCTGAAGGCTGTTTCATCTTTGACTTCGCTTCATTACCTCTGAAGGTCGCTCGGCCCATTTAGCCTACCATGTGCACAAAGGTGGCCGTATAACATCAATCATCATCACTATCATCATACAAACAGAATCATGAGCTGGATAAGAGTTTACAACCTGGACCTTTTAAGTCAAGGCTCTAACAACAACGACATAAAAACGTCCTGCCAGATGTTAACAAATGGAGTAAGGACGATATTGTTGATAACAGTTTATTATGATACTCTTGCTAACAGTTTGCTATGATACTGCTGGTAATAGATTGTTATGATACTATTCTTAACAGTTTTCTATGATACTGCTGGTAATAATGTGTTATGATACTGTTGGTAACAGTTTGCTATGATACTGTTGGTAATAGTGTGTTATGATACTGTTGGTAGTAGCTTGTTATGATACTCTTGGTAACAGTTTGCTATGATACTGCTGGTAATAGTGTGTTATGATACTGTTGGTAATAGATTGTTATGATACTATTGTTAAGAGTTTGCTATTATACTGCTGGTAATAGTGTGTTATGACACTGCTGGTAACAGTTTGTTATGATACTGTTGGTAATAGTGTGTTATGATACTGTTGGTAACAGTTTGTTATGATATTGTTTGTAACAGTTTGTTATGATACTGTTAGTAACAGTTTGTTATGATACTGTTAGTAACAGTTTGCTATGATGCTGTTGGTAACAGTTTATTATGATACTGTTGCTAATAGTGTGTTATGATACTGTTGGTAACAGTTTGTTATGATATTGTTGGTAACAGTTTGTTATGATACTGTTAGTAATAGTTTGTTATGATACTGTTGGTAAAGGTTAGTTATGATACTGTTGGTAACATTTCTGTATGATACTGGTGGTAATAGTTTGTAATGATACTGGTGGTAATAGTTTGTAATGATACTGGTGGTAATAGTTTGTTATGATACTGTTAGTAATAGGTTGTTATGGTATTATTTGGTAACCCGTTGTTAGGCTACTATTAACGTCAGTTCGCTATGATCCTGTTGGTAACAGTCTGTTCGTGAAACTTTTGGTAGCTAATTATTATTATACCCCTGGCGCGTTAGAAACTTGATTTGTATATTTACTTCAAATATAAGAAATACCTATACTTATTATTGGAGTTGTTGATTAATTCTCATATGACATTAAGAGTCAAGTTTAAGAAATCCGAAATTTCGTATTAATTCCTTATTATGTTTGGGACACTATTGTTGTCATGTCCTGACCATTATCCGATTGTTACTACAGTGAAAGTGTTCATGAATAATAATGATACTAATAATGATAAAATAATAATAATAATAGTAATAATGTTGAACCTTTCTAGAAGAGCACCAATAAGCCGATATATATATATAACATATACATATACATTAATGCAAATAAATATATATGTGATTTCTTAAAATTAAAGGCTAAGATGAAGATGAACGATTTAAAGGATTATATATCCAGATATCTTAGAACAATGCAAGAAATTTACGTCATTATTAAATCAGGTTTTACCGGATCAGCTTTGCTATGTATAATGTAGAATCTATATTGTTGTGCTGTTAAGTACTCGTGTGAAACGACCTTTTGCTAATTCGTGCACTATTATTTGACGAATTTATACTTCTGGAGGGAAGTACTCTGACAGGCATCTCCTTTGGTACTAAGATGCGGGCAGAGTTTTCTCAAAATCAGTAATAATCCATTGTGCATTATTGCTATTTATTTTTAGTTTATTGATATCAATGCTTCCATATGTAGATAGTTTACACAATGTCATTATTTCACACGTTTAACAAACTGTTATGTTGGTTGTCGCGTCGAGAGCGTGGAAATGGACTAATTGTTTACTCTGATTAGATAGCAAAGATAATAGCTTTATTTTGAACTCCAGAAAATTACTGCTGAATGTTAATTGTAATGTAGAGTAGTTATAGTGTTGATATATATATATATATATATATATATATATATATATATATATATATATATATATATATATACTTATCATTAAATACTAATTTATTTACTGCAAGTTCTAGTGCCAAATGGTACTTTTTCTATGTGAGTCAGCTTTCTCGACGTAGGATACATAGAACCGATTACAATTGCATATCCATGAGAGGTAATTGAAGATACCATAGTGTGCAATTCTGATGTTTTGGGGTATTTAAGATAAAGTAATGAAGCCAAATAAATAATATTTGTTTTAACAACATATAAATGTAGAAGATTTTCAGTCTTCCATAGTGCAATATGAGAAAAATAATTTTATAAATTCTTCAAAGAAAAAGATAAAGATTCATTGCCAGGATCGAGTGATATAGACACTCACCCGTGTATCATATACATACAAGTGGAGTCTAACGTTGTATCGTTAAGTAAAAGATGCCAAAGGTCGTATTTGTGTAGGCTATCAGCTGACGACACAAGTCTCTCCTTTTGTATTCAATGTTTCATAAATATCTTCTTGCCTGTATACCATACCGAGTGAATAACTTGAAGACAAGCTATAAGTAGGTAAATGGTTAATATACACACATAAATTATTGCTTAAAAGTAATATTGTATTAACCCAATAAATAAGATTTTAGTCTAGGAGAGCAAAGACTTCCAATTCAATACCAGCATAAAATGGAAACTTCCATAAGAACTAGCATATTGTAATAACATAGAGAATGACCAAAATAATATTAACCGTACAATAAAGTGTTAATGACTTAAGGTGATTGTTTCAATATCAACTGATACGGTTGAGATAGACTGGCTAAAAGGTTATGTGAATGATATATTACTGGTTTTCTTATTGTTATTATAATTATTAATAATAATATTATTATTGTTGTTGTTCTTATTATTATTATTATTATTATTATTATCATTATTATTATTATTATTTGTAATATGGTTAGTTTGATTGTAGTTATTGCCGTCTCTGTTTTAATATGGTTATGTTCCTCATAATTCGTCTGCTTTTCTAAGAATTTCTTTTCTCTTCTGATTGCGGCTCAGATGTAATGCGAATGTACATTTTCGAAACTCCATACTGTCAATTAGCATGTGAATAGCTACGCAATTTTATCAGAAAATTGTGTTTATTGCTCAGGAAAACAGATAAAATCGAAACTTTATCCTAATTAAGAACCATTAAATCAGAGGTTCAATTCTATGTTAAAGAATTAATTCCTTGGGCGAGGAAGTAAGTGAATTAGTAAATTAGTGAGTGAGAGATAAATGGGGATTGAAAAAATTATATGAGATCAAAGAATTAATCAATAACATTTAATTTAACATAGTAGTGACGACGCCCGTGAAGAGAAAGTTAAAACAATACTAGTCTGATGATGTGACAGCATTAATTAATTTCACCATACAAAATGTCACATATAAGCTGACTAAGTAGATCAACACATTTTTCAAAACTATCTAATCAGAAGCCATAATATATTGTCAAAATTGGTCGATGAGTTTAGATTATAGATTGATGATATGGTTTAGTTTCATTTTTCAAACATAATCATACATGACAAATAGAGGCAGATTATGACATTAATTGTAATACGTTTATATTTGGTAGTAACGTTACTATCTAAATCTAATTTTCACAATTCACGTCTCATTTACGTCTCTTCCATTCAATTCCGATATGAATTATTTAAGATATTTGTTGATCTTCTTTACATGTATCCAAATTTTCAACAGTGTTAATTGTATAGTCATAGCGATGGATTTGTAAAGCTAGTATGTGTTTACTTTATAAAAC
The DNA here is from genome assembly GCA_025642065.1 of Paralvinella palmiformis. Lineage (NCBI taxonomy): Eukaryota > Metazoa > Annelida > Polychaeta > Terebellida > Alvinellidae > Paralvinella > Paralvinella palmiformis. The sequence continues at coordinate 30,392 of JAODUP010001251.1, forward strand.
CTGCATTATTTTAACTTTACCAAAACCATACATATATACAAATTGAATCTAGTATATCATGTCATTTTGATCGAGGTATTTTCTTCGGTGTTAACTATGACAAATTATTATTAAAAGTATTTCACTCATTCAAACAACGATATAGCTAACCCTGAATCATTGTATTCATGTGAGCCCATTTTCTGTCAATTCGCCTGTAGTCATATTGCCTATGTCTTATTGTCATACTTGGATCAAAGATGACCGAAGTGGATAGCATTCCAATACAAAATGTATATGTAGTAAATGGTTAATGGCTAATGGTTTTTAGATTGCAGACTAAGCGCTAATATTACGTTATTGTGAAAACATTAATTTACATTTGTATATAAGGTTCTAGTGTGTAGAGGCTTCTACTATATGTTTTTAATAAATATGATGGCAAAGTTATTAAAACACACACACACACACAACACACACACACACACACATATATATATATATATATATATATATATATATATAATTACATATAAATATATATATTACTTTATCTAAATGCTAGGGCGCCTCCGTCATCTGGTTGGGAGCGCGTTGAACCACAGATCACTCACTACCAGCTAAGTTCGGATATCGGCATATCTAAAGGGTGTTTCATCTTTGACTTCGCTTCATTATCCTCCGAGATCGCTCGGCCCATTTAGCCTACCATGTGCGCAAAGGTAGTCATCAATCATCATTACCATCATCATCGCCTGAATGCTGTTAATCTTTACTTATAATTATAACCTCACTTACAGCTGCCGCATATTCAATCACCCGAAGAAAATTTGCATCAATAGCTACAACTATTTACAAAACCATTGTCATAGCGATTAAAGAAACAATATCTCTTTTTATTAGTAGATAATCACTGTTCACTCAGTTAATAAGGGTTAATGGATAAAAAGGAAGCACAGCTATAAAGTAAATGGGTGGAATGATTGTATTACGTAAAAAGCTATCTCTGAATATCTGTCCTGATATATATATATATGTATATATAATATATATATATATATATATATATATATATATATATATAGAGAGAGAGAGAGAGAGAGAGAGAGAGAGAGAGAGAGAGAGCAAGCCATTAAAGTTATATGAACTGCACACTCTTTTCAAATAATAAGATTTTAATAAATAGAATTGTTAATGCTATTATTATCATCATCATCATCATCACAACCATCATTACTATCATCATTATATATATATATATATATATATATATATATATATATATATATATATATATATATAGGGGGTCTGTAATAAACCTAAATGGAATGGTATATTTGTTAAATTATCTTCACTCAAAGGCTTAAATACGTTATCGATATCAATTTTGCTCGCGTAATTAACATGTATAATACCATATTTTAAAACTTGGTTATTAAAATGTATTTACATTTTTATCACAGGAGTGAAATATTTTGTATATGACATTATCTTCGAAAATAAGCAGAAATCCTGAAAATAAATATCATAGTAAATGTTAGTCGTAAACCAACTAATATTGTGTAGAAAATGAGCTCATATATTTTACAATAAAACATACTTAAGAGAAAATTAAAATGATATAAATCAGACTAATAAATCGTAAATATTCAGCCAGTAAAAATGGGGTTTTCCTTAACATAATTCATCTTCAACAAATATCGCACTCATCTGTAAAGGCTTTTGAATATGTATGACGAAATGGTTTCTGGGGGTATATCGAAAGATAAATGTTGACCGAAAAAAAGCGTCATTAATTATGATTGATTAGTGGTGAATTTCAAACAAAAAAGTTTTACTTGTAAATATGACTCAGTAGATAAAACATAGATTTCACTTCTTTTAAGTTTCTAAGATCAAGTATGTATTTTGATTGACGCATGCTGTTTGCTTATGCGAGTATGAGTATGTACACAAACAATACTGAAATATTGCTGGGTTTTTTCTTCAGATATTTAATCTATCTCTCTTTCTCTCTCGCGGGCGCTTTTTAATTTTGCGTGTGTTTAGTTAAATATTTGGTGTTTGTGTGTATGTTTATTTGTTTGTTTGTGTATGCATATGTGTGTGTGTGTGTGTGTGTGTGTGTGTGTGTGTGTGTGTGTGTGTGTGTGTGTGTGTGTGTGTGTATGTGTGTGTGTGTTTTAGGGTACATATAAAGAGGCAACAGGCACAGAGCATCAACATATCTAAACATCCTTCGAAACCTACCTCCATAAATCTAAATACAACTATACATACATTAATCTAAAAATAAAATGTTCCATACCTCCACATATTGATAGATGTGTGCGTATGCCTAAGCATGTGTCTGGTCTACTCATCAGCCTGTGGGACCAGCTAATTCGCTTTTCATACCAGACAAATATGTCACGCCCACAGGAAAGCAGCTACATGCAGGCTACGCACAAAAAGCGGAAGCACGTAAAAAAATATACCATTTGATACCACAGCTCGCAACAAACAACACGTGCGTGTGGTTCAATGGTGACTTGCTACAAAAATATCATAAACTATTTTGACATCACAGTTTACATTCACCAGTAATTTTCTGTGGTCTAAAGGAAACCTGTATATAAAGCATTTCGACACCTCAGATGCTGACCTCAGCTTTATTCTGGGTTCGAATAACTGAATAAATCCTACCTATATGAACCATGTATCAATACAAGTCCGACTGGTCTGGCGTCGATGTTCTTCTCTAACCTAAGTGAAAATTCAAGCCCTATATATAGCCTCAGCGTGTTAACGAACATTCCAGTTTGTTCATAACAAAGATAATGTACACTAACTCAGTATGGACTAATTGAAGCGATTAAACTAAAATAAAAACAAAGTAGCAATACTGCGCAATGGATTATTACTGGACTAGAACGAAATATCGTCTCAAACCTGAGTAAATACTATGATTTACTTGAACCTAACAGTTAATCCTCATACGTTTCGTTCATCACAAAGTGAACGTTCATTCATGCCTGATTTAGCGTCCCTAAGTATATGCAGTTAGGTGTGGTGGGATCTAAATTAAAGCGCCTATCCACTTGATCTATTTGACCCATGGTCGAGAACAGCGGATTTCAGGCAGATCTCCGATACTGCGAATGACACGTCGGGATTATAATAGCTATACATTTAACAAATTTCCTATATCAGTGTAACCTAATTACTCATAATATGGGGAAAAACTCTGTCCGCAGCTTAATACCCATGGAGATGCCTGCCGGAGTAACAAACGACTCCAGGAGTATAAATCCATCAAGCAGCATTGTATGAATTAATAGGTCGTTTCGCCAGACCACATAAGAGGACAACAATATAGATTATACATTATGCATAACAAAGCTAATAGACTCAAACATGTGTGTGTGTGTGTGTGTGCGTGTGTGTGTGTGTGTCCCGGTGTATGGGTGTCTAGTGTGTATATATGTGTGTGATATATAATCAATTTGATTTAACATTATATCAACTAAAATAATATATACATTAGTTGAGTATGTGAGTGCATGTATATGTATGTATAAGACAATGTGGATGAGGGGGGTGGTTTACAGTTTCTTTAAAATTAATCTATCAAAAAAGAAACATTAAAAACGGGTTCGATACCAAAATCACCCCTCAAATACCGGTAGTAATTATTTTCATCATGATAATATAACGTACAACCTAACAGATCAGCTCATTCAATTTTTACCATAATGTCGAGATGGAAGCAAGCCACAATTCATTGTTAAAGGTAATTGATGTGCATAGAATATCGAACGCAAAGGTTTTTATGGTATAGTATGTTTTGACGTCAGATCTGTTATTTCCCGATTGTGTGTCTTCTCAGAAGAGATATCTGTAGATCGGACGCATTACGTAGTTAAACTTGGAATACTCGTTACTTTATGTGAATGTTCCAAGAGAGATTAAGACACAAACAGGTCACGAGGAGCCACAGATGTAGTTTGTTTGATCAAATATAAATAGAGATCTCTAATGACGGCTTTTTATTATTAGCTGGTAACAAAAAAACGTAGCCAATGGTCGAAATAACGATTTATTTTTCGTGTAGATTTAACGTTTTTTGGTATATATTGGACATAGTCTTACGAAATAGCCAAACCTGGAAGTGTTATTGTATCAGATAATATAATCGATAACTACAAAACATATAATGGCTTATCGGTTTGGATCTGAATATTGTATAACATTGGTTGGCCACAATTTGTAGGAAGGATTATGATTTGTTCTTGCGCCATGGAGAACAATGTGCTCTATAAATAAGAGAACCATATAAAGGCAGCTGATTTGATGGCATTTGACCAGTATAGATGCTAATGAAGTATTTAATATTTGTTGGTTGAACGCGATTTATGTTGATAATAAGCAGATTAAACAATATTATGTGGGATACTTATAGGAAAATATAGACTTGTTATTTCATTTATATACTTGTCAATATAATTACTCGTGATCTACTACCAGCATCAACAGGATTTACAAAACTTAGAATGTTTCATATTTTCTTACCAATCTTTGCTGACATATGCTAACAACCAAAGCCTTTATGTTTCCTATGACTGGAGCTATAAGCCCGAATCAATATATAAGAATACTCGTACTTCATTTTATAATAACTACAAGTCAGATGGAAGTAATGTCGTCTAGAGAACAAGGATTATAAATAAGCTCCATAAATAAAGTTTTATTCCTGATTTCCTTTTCAGTTTTATCTTCTCCACGATTTCATGTTATTTCTATTATTTATTTTGAATTTCATGTCAACTTGTATGGTCCTTGCTCGAGGTTTCTAGAATGTTAGCCTAAGTATTGTAGAGAAATATTATTTCACTGATAAATACCCATCCCGCCCAGGATTTCTGGATCACGTTAGTTACATAAATACCGTAAGCTAAGAGGTCAATCCAGTTAGAAACATTATAAACTCATTATTCTCATAAACTGTTTTTTTCTTCTTCTTCATTATCCTTCTACTGCGAATGCACAATAATGATGTCAGGGACTGTATTAAAACGTAACAATATGTCTTGTTTACATTATGCTCTTTTTAAAAGTGAGTTTGGATAATGTTCTGACTGACATTAGCAGAACTACATATTCCATTATCTGGTAAAAGGTTGTTGTCGTGAAGAAATTATTTTTAAACAAACAGAAACTTATTAAAATATGTAATTATGATTATATTTTGTCAGAACTATTCCAGTTTCATTTGAATATTTTGTTCACAACGAGCAAATGTTATCGTTCTGTAATCCCTTCAATGTTTAGTTATTCAAATAGGATCACAACTTGCCTTTTTTCATTCATCCTTTAGCATAATTCCTTGTTTTCCATTTTCTCTGTTTCCACGAAAATGGTTATTGATAAAAGATGCAGCAATTATTGTAAGCTGCAAACTATTTATTTATTAACCAAACAAGGGCGATTTATTATCATATCTAATCTGTTGTTACTTCTGACAAATTAAACATCAGAATCGCTTTTCAAAATCACTTTGTTTGGATTTATGGAATTCATTAGCCAACTGGTTTGTTCTTCACCGCATATGAGATAAAGAGATTACAGTGCATCTTGTGTGGTCGATGTTTATTTTAAATATTACAAAAATAATCAAAGTGAGAAACTCTATTAAGTTGCTTCGACTGGTAATTGTATTTGATTGTCTGATTTCTGCACCAATTGTGGAGGTCTGGCTTCTTATATTTCATGCGATTTGAGAGAAAATAAATTATAAAATATTAGTAACCTATGTTTAAAAGCTTTGGGGGTCCTTATCCTTATTTAATTTTTAATATTAATACTCCTCAGTTTAATTTGAAACATATTCCATTTAGAACACATGTAAACAATAATTAAACTTTTAAAGTTCCGTTGCATCTAGCATATTTAAAGTTTGAGATAAAACTCTTCATCTAACCACTGAAAAGTATATATAAATTGGTAATCTCTATATTACTCCGCCTCTCTCTATTGCCCCATATCTCTCTCTCTTTCTCTCTCTCTCTCTCTCTCTCTCTCTCCTCTCTCTCTCTCTCTCCCTCTCTCTCTCTCTCTCTCTCTCTCTCCCTCTCTCTCTCTCTTTCTATATATATATATATATATATATATATATATATATATATATATATATATATATATATATAATATATATATATATATACATATACTTTATATAATATTATTGTATAGTATTAGTGTTTTTTTCTTCTATACTGTAGTAATAAAAACCAGAAACATATAAATTAAAGTCTACTTATTTGAAAGTAAATAACAATAGAGAAAAAACTAACATGAAATGAAGGAATTAATTCAAAAATTAAAATCAAGTATAATAGAATTCTACATCGAACTGTAACGCAAAAATAACTCTACTCATTTCATATCGTAATAAAAACTCCTTTACCAGTAAGTGAGCTATGATAAAACAAAATATATGTATTTTTAAAAGCCTCAGTGATTAGATCAATTTTTGCCGAAGAACAAATTAATAACCTAATTTAGCTGAAGGCATATAGATCATGTGATGACTCTGTGATGGAGTACTTAAGCGATGACGGGAAGTATATTTAAATTGTATGTAGTATTAATAATAATAATAGAGGTAGTAGTGTTAGTTTTAGGATCAATAATATTTCAGCATTAGTAGTTGTATTAACATTAATTCTGGGATTTCAAGCAAATAAAATTTAAATTTTCATGTCATCCCTGTTTTTTTATGTCGATACGGAAGTAATTGAATACAACTACTATAATTTAGTTTCAAGGTAAATGAAATAATAGTATTAATAGAACGTTGATTATATTACTATTTGTACATTTTACATGGATTCCTTTTTAGTAACGTTATGCTACATTAAGTAAATGATACACCACTGACATATTGAAATGGTAGAATTTCGGATAATACGAAACCGAAAGTATCAAATATAACAAAAAGTTAATAATTGTTAACTAAATAAAGCATATATATATATATATATATATATATATATATATATATATATATATATATATATGAATACATATTAATGTCTGTTTGTGTGTGTGTGTATATGTGTTTGTTTGTGTCTGTATGTGTGTGTTGGTGTGTGTCTATTTGTGTGTGCGTATGCATTCACCTGAATGTCGTTAATCTTTATTGTTAATGTTAAATCATGTAAAGAATAAGCTAGGCATACATATTTGTCCAGGCCAATATCAGAGTGTTTGTAGACATAATAGTGATATCTAAAAATAGAAAATGTATCTTCACATAATTAATAAGCATTAATCGGTAACAAAAAGAAGTACAACTAGGGTAAATGGATGGCACGATTTTATTACGGTAATACACTATATTACATGATATATCTCGGGATATCTGGATATCTAAACATCTATTTAATTGTCTGTCTGTTTGTGTGTCAATATTTATGTTGTCTGTATATCTATCTATTAACATGTCGGTCCATCTCTAGGTATCTATGTGTTAAATATTTATTTATATGGGATCGTTTGTTATTTCTCACTTATTGGCTGACTGATTCAGTGACTCATTTCCTGACTGATCCACCCCCTTATTCATTAATCCACTCAATCACTTATCCACTCAATCACTGATCCACTGACTCACTGACACACACACACACACACATACATATATATTGTAGTAGATACACACACACTCACACACAGAAATACACAAACACGCACACTTACAGTACATAGCTTATAATAATTCAAAATCCCGTCACAACTCGCTGTTATTTGGTTAAACAACTTTAAATAAATAAACAATAACTTGATTATCATACACTTTAGAAATCACATTTAAGGAAGGTATGACATGAAATTGTCTATTATTATTTATTAAGCTTCTGATCTTTGTACAACATATATTAATTACATGTTGTCTCGTTGAAGTTGAAGTTTTTATTGAGTTATTTATTTGTTCATTTATTTGTTTAGCCTTTAAACTTTAGAATATCCCAAAGTTTGGAGACTACTTCAGAAACATCTAAAAAGATCATATCGAACGTCATTAAGATTTGTGTATTTTTTAAACACCCAATATTAACTGTCTCGTATGTTTAAAGATCTTGCCACCAATCCACAAAGACAATCTAGAAAACTAACAATTTTATTCCTCGAATCCGGAAAATTATAGATTAAATCCTACATTTTACATGAAAACAGTATTGCTCATATCAGTGTAATTATATTCATGAACTAATCTGCTTAATGAACTATGAATTTGTTCTCATCCTAACAATTAGACCACAAATAATCCTTTATACATGTGGCAAAGTTCGGCACATGTAATTGTTTTCTTTTAACAGTAGGGTTGCTCAGGGGGGATAGAGGGCCAGGTGACTAGTGGTCACCGGGGGGAGAAGTAAGTTAGGTAATGGCGGACCACGAGCACATCGTGTTAAACGGTATGGATTTAATTGAATAAAATATATCTATATTCAGTACCAACGACTTATTCTATGTGGGCAAAAGCACACGCTTTATCACAATACATCATTTATGGGTAAGATAATTCCCTAAAGAAAAGTCGAGGAAATGTATATTATCCATTAATAATCTTTCGAGCTCACATAACATGATTTACTATATGAGAACCATGTTTCTGGTAATATAAAAATAGAACAAAGCTTAATACACACACAAACACGCACACACTCTCACTAGCTATAGCGTGCTTGTCATATATAACATATGAGCACTTTACTATAACTATATAATTTGTATAATAGACACTATATCTGGTTTGAATATATATATGCAAATTTTATAATAACAATTAAGGTAGCCTTTTAAATTTTTTAAATGCTTCATGACTCCCGCTCTTTGTACAAACTGGCCTTGGAAATACTGGAAATTGGGATGTAAAGTTTGCATGTTGTTGCTTTAAATAAATATACAACAACCGAAAAATAGCTATAAATAGGGCTGCTTGGAAAATTAACATAATATCATTTACTACTGCACCTATTCCGAATGTTACTGCTTCATCACGTCGTTTTATGTAATTTGGTAGAATAGTCTTATATGAAAGTATTCTCTTGGTCAATTTGAGTTGCTAACATGTCCATGACCCCTGTGCCCTCCCTATCACATACATCCATTCATCTTCTGGTGAGGATGCATGATTGCTCATAGGTTCCATGCTCTGATCTAAATCTTGAAATACCTGGCGCAGAGCTCCAGGGATCTTATCCATTTGTTTGTGGGCATATGTATATGACAAATATATTCCTATCTGCCTTCTTTGGCAACTAAGTAGCAATATATATCATCCATTATTCGCCCCGAGCTTAAAATAACGTCTGAGAGTAGATCACAAACGCAATCCAATTTTCATCAGATATCGCATTTTAGCTATCAAAACCCCCTCAAAATATACACATCTTGTAAAGTATACCGATTTTCCCGGTTCACTGTAAACCTCGGCTATTACCAAGCCGGTAGTGTTCAGTAAATCGTTGATAGCTAGGCTTCGCATAGTTCCAAGAAACACACGCAGCGTGATACAGTAAGCGGCAGGCATCATATTATTTAGAAGTAACTAACGTATTTGACATTGATTGAAAAACAACGACTTGAAAAGATGGTGTCAGATTGATGGGAATAATTAATAGATGATATAACGGTGACATGAAATCCAAACGAGATACATTTAGATTTATCCACCGATATGGAAAGATAATAATAAGTTAATTAGAAACAAATTATCTTTACAGTTATCGATTAAGTACTGATACGATCACTGTTGCCTGGCCGCAAGTATCACGCTGGATCTCTGGTCCAGGAATTGCTATATAAGCCAGTAGCGATGGACTCATAAGCATTGAAAACCACTGAATCAACCAGTGAATCAAGGAGTGACTAAACGAACGAATGAAGCAGTGTCTCAATGAAGTAGTGCCTTTTGCATCTAGACACTGGCGCATGTTACATGATATACATATTGTAGAGTGGAAATAAACTCTGCTTGACGTAGCAGCTAAATGCACCGAGTCTTTTGTCTTCTGTGTGTCAAGGAACGAGTAAATCAAATAGTAGAATTGCTGCCGTCCGAAATATCGTTATTACGTAAGGGCGGCGGGTCTAGAATTCAATAATCTGTGCATTCCCGATGTATCCCCATATATATATTCTACTATAATTTTTCTACTGCCATGCAAAACAAGGTGTTCCCCTTTTTGGTCATTGTTATGAGTTAATATAGCCTCTGACTTTTCTCCTCTCCAAAGCATCATCTACCTGTACCACAAAAGGCAAATCAGAATTTGGCAACCTTAAAAAGTGGACACAATATTCTAAAGCAAGTGTGTGTGTTTGTATGTGTGTTAGTGTGTGTGTGTGTGTGTTAGTGTGTGTGTGTGTTAGAATATTTCCATTTAATAATAGGATATGAATCTGCTGTTTATCAATAAATGTTTCTAGTAAATAAACAAAATAAATGCTACTAGGGCTGTTTCATTCTGATAAAATACATAGCAGTCTTTATTGCTGGAAAGAGCATTGTATATTTAGCCTTTTTGGACTTCTATTTATCTGTTTGTAAATATGTCTGTCCATTTATAATTCTAGCTGACTGTGTACTGGTCTGTCGGCAAGTATATATCTCTATCTGTCTGTCAATCTGTTTGTCCATCTGTCTGTCTGTCTATATCTTTGTACTTGACCTCCATTATTCACTTACTATCTCATTGAAACGACTAACTCATTGACTAAATGATTAACTTACCCATTCACCCACCCCACTCTCTCACCCACTTGTCTCCCGGTGGTGGTGAAAGAGAGATAGTGTCACAATTCGCTAGTTATAAATGATCTTTGATTTAAAACTGAGGTGGCCACATACCTTTGCTAGTTAGAATATATTTGTGCTTGCAGCTTACGAGCGAGCGCACAACTGCAATCATCCATTACAATCCACCCAGGTACTCATGTATAGATATAAACAACAAAACTAAGTGACATTCTTCTCTCCACCGTAATCATTTACTAAAGACATTATAAGATGTTGACATTAGTTATACTACTGTTGTAGTTCAATGGAGAATATCCTGATTATTGGCATTACCCAACCTTTGAATCAAATCTACTTCTCTGACATAACTACTGAGTTATAGATATATATATATATATATATATATATATATATATATATATATAACTTGGACAAATGTAAGGATCAAGATCAAAACACGTCACCAGAAGCCAAAAACGTAGACTGGCTTTCATTTTTAAATGAAATCTAACTAGTTTTTCTTGAATGCTGCTTTTAATAACTTAACGGATGTGTTACATAAATGTATACATTATAAAAACACAATAAATGTAATACATTGTCAGTTTTCACCTCTGTATTTTATAATAGTGGTCATCTACGATTTGTAGGTTCCTCTTTATGACCTAACTGGTGTCACGGTTAGCCAAAGATGTCCCGGTACAAACCCCAGTTGGGATATGTCAGAAGGGTGTTCCATCTTTCATTTTGTTTCATTACCTTTTGAGATATTTCTATTATTTATTCTATAACATGGACATCTAGGTCAAGGAAGAAGCATCATATTACATTATTTAGCCATATTTAAGCGATTGACGAATCTATACTTTAGAAAATATCAATTAGATATTACCAAATGAGATATTAATAACAATAGAGTCATACAAATTAAATCCTCTTACTTGTTGCCATTTTCTTAGACAGAAGTTAAACATTCTGCATATATCTAAGGAAGATCACTTAATTACCTTAATGGATAGATAACAACAACAACTGAGATACATTTCATGTTTGAAAAGTTAAAAGCAATATATTTTTGTTTTATTTGAAATAATCCTACATTTGCGAAAGAATATCTCTATCTATGAAAAAGTATGTCAAGGTTGTAGGTGCACGAAATAAATGACAATATTCTATAGAAACAATCGAGTTATCCTAAATTGTTGTTGTGACAGAGATGACTTAATATTTAACATAATCTTCAAGGGAGACAAGTTGAATAAATACGGTATATGCATGTAAGATATTTTAGAGATTTCTTGACTCATGCTTATTATCAATGGCGCAAGGGGGGGGGGGCTAAATCGTTTAATAAATTAATCTAATAATGAAACAAATGTAATAGCTATCATTATAATCGTTGTGTTGTTGTTATTATGATAACAAAAATATCAATACAAAATATTATCACAACTACATTTATGTTAACTGATTGTTCCTTTATGTACCCAGACACCTTCGTAGTTCATAATCAAACTTTATATTAAGTGAAAAAAGTTATGTTTTTTTTTAAATAATCTAGGTAACTTCTACTTAATTTACAAATTTAGTATATATATATATATATATATATATATATATATATATATATATGGGGGTGTTTGTTTTAGAATACTTATATAGTGGCACAGGCGCAGAACATCAACATCTCTTAACATCCTTTGAGACATCTACCTCCATAAATCCAAATCTAAATAAAACTATGCATGCATCAATCTAAATATAAAATGTTCTACACCTCTTTATATACATAGACATATACATGTACATGGCTACTCATCAGCATGTGGAGCCCAACTGATTCTCTTTTCGTACGCTCCCAGGAAAGGGGCTACATGGAGGTTACGTACAAAAACGGAAGGACGTACATAAAAATACCAGTTGATACCCCAATTCACAGTATACACCATGTACCGAAGCACGTACAAAACATCCCTTTTGACAACATAGCTCGCAGTAAATAACACGCCCCTGTGGCGAGTTACTACATACATAAGATAACTACTTTAACACTGCAGTTTATTTTCAACAGTAAGTTGATGTGGTCCGAAATCAATATATATATAATTTCGACACCATAGATGCTGACCGAAGCTTTATTCTGGGTTTGAATAACTAAACAAGTCCTACCTATATGAACTGTGTATATATACGTCCAACTCGTTTGGCGTTGCAAGTTGTTCTCTAACCTAAGTGAAAAGTTGGGTCTTTTATAGGCCCTCAGCGTGTAAACTACATTACAGTTCATTGAACACGTGATACAATGCACACCAACTCCATATGGAAGCAGCGAAGTAATTTAGCTATAAAATAATTAGCAATACCGTACAATTGATTATTACTGGACGGCGAATGACAAGTCGGGATCATCATAGCTATACATTTAACACTTTTCCTATATCAGTGTAACTTAATTACTGATAATATGGGAAATAACTCTGTCCGCAGCTTAATACCCATCGAGATGCCTGTCAAAGTAACAAACGATTCCAGGAGTATAAATTTACCAGCAGCATTGTGTTAATTAATGGGTTGTTTCTCAATTCTACTTAAGAGGAAAACAATACAGACTCTACATTATACACAGCAAAACTAATAGAGTTAGACATGATGTAATGATGACATAACCTTCTGATATCTGATATATGGTAAAGACAATGCGCGTTTTAGGATATATAGATATATATTGGCACATTACATCAGCATCTCTAAACATCCTTTTAGACCACTACCTCCATAAATCTAAATAACACTATATATACACCAATCTAAATATAAAATGTTCTATACCTCGTATATGGATACATATATACATATACCTATACATGTAACTGGGCTACTTATCATCATGTAGGACGCATAAGCCTGTGGGTTTTTCTATTACCTCGTTAACTACTACAGAATATACTAATTTAGTCAATATATATATATATATATATATATATATATATATATATATATATATAATACTAGTATTTTATATAGCGCCTTATTCAACCGAAATTGCTCTAAGGCTGTCAACATTTAAAACACAATTAAAACATATTCTGAGCTAATATAGATCAAATATATTTCATATATAATAAATTGGTTTAATATTATAAATACGCTAATTTAAGTAAATGGGTTTTAAGAACCTTATAAAATATGTTTTACTTTGTCTCAGTAGTAACAAAGTGAAATCCTTCGGCGATCATCTGGCTATACAATTCATCATTAATATGGATAAGACCGATTACATACAAAGAAAGATCACTTACAGAAAGTATCTTGGCATAGATATTAAAGAATTTATTGAGGATCTACTGTCGTCAACACCCGAGTAATTGTGAGGGATCAGTTGACGAGCTGGTAGAAGCCCTTAACAAAGGTGTCCAGAGTATTATAAATCGCCATGGTCCTTCGTGTTCAAATATCATCATGTTGAGATAAAATACTCCTTGGTACTCCGATACACTCAAATCTGCTAAGAAAATTTTAAGGAAAGCAAAGATTACCTGACGCCGAACTTCCTTAATGGTGAACTTTGAAATATACAGGGATCTCTGTAGAAAAATGAATACACCACTCTTCGATGAGAAGAAGTGTTTCTATTCGACCAAGATAGATGAATGTGGAAAAGATCAAAATAATCGTTTCAAATTAACTAAAAACTTGATGGGAAGTAAGTGGAATGCAAATCTTCCAAATGTTACCTTTGATGAACTACTGGCGGACATGTTCAGCAATTAGTTCATGAGGAAAGCAACAATCATCCGGAATAAGATAATTTTGGATACTCTAAAAAATACTAGCGATATTTCCATTGATGCAGATATTATGTTTAATGGAAATATGCTCGAAAGTTTCGACCGACTTCTTAAGCTGAGGTCAAGGAGTCTCCAAACAAGTCATGTGACTTGGATCCACTGCCCACTTGCCTTTTGAAGAAATGTGTGGGTCAACCTCTACCGCTGATGACAGCCATTGTCAATAGGTCAGTGGATGAATCAATAATGTCGTTTTGTTTGAAACGAGCCACCATAACCTGGGTTGGATAAGGAAGAGATCAAGAGTTATCGTCCTATTTATAACCTTTCTTTCATCTCTAAACTTATTGGAAAGGTAGTAGCAAGGAGCATAGAAGAACACTTAAAGCACAATGATCTTAATGACATTTATCAGTCTTCTTTATCGTAGAGGTCATTCAACAGAAACTGCTATCATTTAAAACTGCACACAGTGACATTGCCGAGGCTCTTGATGAAGGATCCATGACTGCATTAGGTATGCTTGATTTATCCGCAGCTTTCGACGTAATCGATTATCAAATTCTACTGAAGTGTTTAGAATTTTCCTTTGGAATCAAGGAAAAAACTTTAATTCGGTTAAAGTCGTACCTCGCCGACAGAACTCAGTGTATTTCAATGGCCAATAAAACATGGCCAGGTGAAATTATTAAACGGTATAATACTAAATATCATTGCTATGCAGATGATACACAAGTGTACATGACTTTGAATTCATGTGATAAGTGGAATGATATTTCATCTTCAATTAAAGCATGTATTGCAAACATAAGTACTTGGATGAACAGCAACATGCTGAAATTGAATAAGGAGAAGACATAATTCATTGTTCTCTCATTCAAGCAACATGTAAAAGAAAAACACATCGCATTAAGGTAGGATCCAGTTATGTAAATTCTACAATGTCTGTAAGAAATCTAGAGCTTGTATTAGATAATACCCTAGGAATGGATGGAGAAGTAGGTGAATTATATATGTAAGTCCTGTTATTATCAAATATGTCACGCCCACAGGAAAGGGGCAACATGCATGCTACGTACAAAAAGCGGAAGCACGTAAAAACATACCATTTGATATCACAGATCGCAGCAAACAACACGTGCGTGTGGTTCAATGGTGACTTGCTACATACATATCATAAACATATCACAGTTTACATTCAACAGTAATTTTCTGTGGTCCAAAGAAACCTGTATATAAAACATTTCGACATCTCTGATGCTGACCTCAGCTTTATTCTGGGTTCGAATAACTAAATAAATCCTACTTATATGAACCATGTATATCGGTACACGTCCGATTAGTCTGGCGTCGAAGTTCTCTAACCTAAGTGAAAAGTCAGGCCTTTTATATACCCTCAGCGTGTTAACAAACATTACAGTTTGTTCATAACAAAGAGAATGTACACTAACTCAGTGTGGACTCACTGAAGTGATTTAACTAAAATAAAAACAAAGTAGTAGGACCGCACCATAGATTATTACTGGACTAGAACGAAATATCGTCTTAAACCTGGGTAAATACTATGATTTACTCGGAACCTAACAGCTAACCCTCATATGTTTCCGTTCATCACTAAAGGAACGTTCATTCACGCCTAATTTAGCGTCCCTAAGTATATGCAGTTAGGTGTGGGGGGATCTAAATTAAAGCGCCTATCCACTTGATCTATTAAGAACAGCGGATTTCAGGCAGATCTCCGATACTGCGAATGACACGTCGGGATTATAATAGCTATACATTAAAACAAATCCTATATCAGTGTAATCTAATTACTCATAATATGGGAAAAAACTCTGTCCGCAGCTTAATGCCCATGGAGATGCGTGCCGGAGTAACAAACGACTCCAGGAGTATAAATCCATCAAGCAACATTGTATGAATTAATAGGTCGTTTCGCCAGACCACATAAGAGCACAACAATATAGATTCAACATTATACATAACAAAGCTAATAGACTCAAACATGTTGTAATAACGACATAACTTTCTTACATTGTGGTAACAAGGAATCTGGATGAAAATAGATAAGATGTCTGGCACGGGCAATGTGCGTTTTAGGGTACAAAAATAGGCAACAGGCACAGAGCATCAACATATCTAAACATCCTTCGAAACTTACCTCCATAAATCTAAACACAAATACAATTATACATACATTAATCTAAAAAATAAATGTTCTATGCCTCCACATATTGATAGATGTGTTAATATACCTAATCATGTGTCTGGTCTACTCATCAGCCTTTGGGAACCAGCTAATTCGCTTTTCGTACGTGACAAATATGTCACGCCCACAGGAAAGCGGCTACATGCAGGCTACGTACAAAAAGCGGAAGCACGTAAAACACATACCATTTGATACCACAGCTCGCAGCAAACAACTGGTGCATGTGGTTCAATGGTGACTTGCTACATACATTTCAGAACTATTTTGACACCACAGTTTACATTCAACAGTACTTTTCTGTGGTCCAAAAGCAACCTGTATATAAAACATTTCGACACCTCAGATGCTGACCTCAGCTTTATTCTGTGTTCGAATAACTGAATAAATCCTACCTATATGAACCATGTACACGTCCTACTAGTCTGGCGTCGAAGTTCTCTAACCTAAGTGAAAATTTAAGCCTTTTATATACTCTCAACGTGTTATCAAACATTACATTTTGTTTATAGCAAAGAGAATGTACACTAACTCAGTATGGTCTCACTGAAGTGATTTAACTAAAACTAAAACAAAGTAGCAACACCGCACAATGGATTATTACTGGACTAGATTGAAATATCGTCTCAAACCTGAGTAAATACTATGATTTACTAGAACCTAACAGCTAATCCTCATACGTTTCGGTTAATTTGTTGTGTGTGTATGTGTGTGAGAGTGAATGTCTGTGTATTGGTGTGTGTGTCTTTGTCTTTGTGTATGCGTATGTGTGTATGTGTATGTGTGTATGTATGTGTTTATGTGTTTAGTACGTTTAGTAGTATGTGAGTATTAGCGGTATAAGGTTCTGGTTTTGATGTAAAGCATCTAAAAATCCACCTCTTCTATGAAATTTAGTTATATATTAATTTGATAGAAATGGTATCATTATATGTTTAATATTACGATAAAGTCCGTAACATTACGTGTAATAACCATTGTCTTACGACTAAATATTTAAGTTGTGCTATTAGTTCATAAAATAATTCAAGGTTTAATCACCAGAATTCCTTAAAGGGTCGATTATACTTCAGAAACGTCTGAAAATAAATTTTATTGCTTTAATATTGACGACAGAAACAATTCATTTTACATTTTACCGGGAAGAAACTATTGTACTCACTGTAATTATATTCATGAATTAATCTAATAAATGAACACTGGACCCGTTCTCAACTGAACGCTTCCGGAAAATGAATGCTCCCTATTCGCGTGATCCAATACTCCGAATTACTAGCAATGATTACAAGCCTTGTTCTTGTTCTCTTTGATCATATAACTTTGACATATATCATGGCTATTTGAAGAAAAAAGAAGAAAAAAAAAAAGAAAAAAAAATATATATATATATATATATATTAAAATATATATATATATATATATTATTAGACATGTATTATATAAATTGTCATATTTGCTATTATAATCCATAATTATGTCGCAAATCTGCTTCCTAAGTTAGTTTCAGCCTCCGAGTATGCAATTTGTCATTAACATCTATGATGAGCAATTGTCAGGAAATGACTTGATGTTATATAGGCATATAATAATTTTAGTATATATATATATATATATATATATATATATATATACTTCTAAACTTGTATTTTGTGAGGTATTTTTCGATATGGGAGACTACTGTGGGGTATTTTTAAATTGTGAGGTATATATAATACCCCACAGTTAGAAGTATTTCTTCAACATCGTGAAGGTCTCTTGAACTATTTGAGCCACATGTTTACAACACTGTTTTATATCGAAATCATTTTTGTAGTCAGTCAATGCTGCCCCCTGGCGAAGTATTCTCGCTTTGTGCGTTTCTGAATTAGCATGTTCCACAGCTCCACTGCTTAGTACAGACCAGAGCCCTTTGACCTATATTAAAGACGCAGCCTAGCAGCCAAAAGCCGGCCCCCATTCGCTGGCAATCAGCCACCTTTTCAGTGTTAAATGGCTTAACAGTAAACTACTATTATGTTTGTGTAATATTTTTAGGGTACTACTACATATTCATACTTCAAAATATCATGTGTAGATTCAAACCAATTATGCTAAACATTTATTTTTAAAGTGGAGACAGGTCCAGGACCCGCCAGCCCATGGCGGATTTCGAGGTGCGAGGTGGAGCGCGACTTTACTCGGTATTAAATCTCAGTTAGCAATAGACGTATTACTTGAATATTTCAGGTTATATACATATTACATGATTATAGAGATAAACTGTAGCATATATATGTCAGTGCGTCTGCCGGCCTCAAAAGTATGATACAAAATATTTTACTAAACTTGAGTTGCAGGTGGCTTTTCAATCATACACCAAGCAAAAAGAAAGTTTTATGATTGTATATCACATACCGCAAACAAAACCATTGTTCTAATACCTAGTTATAGGTAGTATTTCGTAGTATTTCGATACCTAGTCTAACGGCATTGAAGGGAAATCTTTCACTGGCGCCATATTAAATCTAGCCTTGCTACGTGTAAGACTGTCTGCCACGTGCTTTCTCTTGAAGTCACTTCACGATTTTTTGGTTCTAGTATGTGATATTAAACATATATTTTTGGCGCTTGTTAAGTTAATGCTGAGTATAAGTTGGTTACGCAATAACGTTCGGTGGTGATATAGATTTTGGTGGTTTGCCCAGTGTCTGTCTAGCTTATTGTTGAATGCATGTAGTAAGGGTGCCATGACAACTGCTTCAGGTAATCCATTCCAGGGTCTACTACTGGCTAAATACATACTAGGTACTTCGATAAACCGGCTTAGGCCACCGCGGAGTAGGAATCACGTTTCTCTAGTAAGCTTTAAAAATGACCAACACCGCCCTCTGGAAAACTCGTTGTGCGTCACTGGGTCCATTATGTGATAAAGTATCTCGGCGATTTTGTTCCCGAATGGTTCATCAATAATAATAATAATAATAATAATAATAATAATAATAATAATAATAATAATAATGTATATTTAATAAAGCACCCTTATTAGCAGGAGCTAAGGCACTGTACAAAGAATATGTAATATAACAAAACCCCAATTAGTATGTCTAAAAAACTATAAGAGCTTTAAAATATAATTATTATTTATCTGTAAAAGTAACCTAGTACAGATGTGTTTTTAGATTTTAGGTTATTCTTATAACTTATTCTATTAAAGGAACAGTTCAACTTCATTTAAAATTTTCAGGACTAATACAAATTATATGCTCGCACCAATTAAAAATGGTGTTAAAAGGTGAACACGATCAACCACATGTTAAATAATCCTATTTAAAGTACTTGTTAATTGACTCTTAATGGTACTTAAATGACTAAAGAAAAGTTTTGTGAAATTCCTTAAGAAGATTGTTTTCTACTATTATAACAAGAAGCATCTACCGAGCCGTCAGATTTATAATGTATGTAAATGAACAGAGCTAGCAGTAGTTAGGTTGAGCACTCGATAGCTAATAATGAAAGCAGGGTATCTCATTGTCAGTGAGTCTGATCACTAACTGGCGTCGCTCCATCTGATTATGATAAGATATTGTGATATTTTTAATACTTTCTTTAAGGGGTGGCAACTTAAACTCTGATTATAATTTTATCACAATAATGTGTTGCATTAAAGTAGTCTATTGATTCAAATTGCAATTTATATTTCAATGAACTCCAATTATAACAAAAGTAATGTCAGTAATTAACTGAGGGCTATTCCATAAATACTTGTATGTGGGAGACGGAAGGCAATTTGTTTACGCCCACTACCAACAATTATTATTTTTTCTTAGACCCACCAAACAAGTTTTTTTAAGTTTTTTATTCCACCCAACCACCCATAATTTAAAATTTAGCTCGCACTAATATCCCCCGTTGAATATCTGTGTATAAAATGCTCCCGTTTTATCAATTAAGCAGTCTCGTTTTGTATGCCGTGTACAAAGTTAGTTATAATTTAAAAATCATATTAATATACTTTATGCAGGTTTGCTAAAAAATGTTTTTTGTACATGATCTGTTAGCTTTCTAGAAGTATGCATTTGTGATAATGTTCATCCTAGATTATATTTTAATTAGTGATTTATTGTATGCCTCCAAACCGAAGTATAAGGATATATTGTCCCCTAGAGGAATTGCCTATTTCGGCATTATAGTGTCCCCCGAATAAATTATGATATTACGCAACATACAAGTGAACAACGTGGCTTCAAAAATCAGGTTAAAATGTCTGAATAAGCAAAATACTCTAGTCTTGATGCCATTAGATTCAGACATATATGCGGAATAAAAATGTTCCTGGGTGATAATAGATATGTTTACACCAAGCTTCACCGTGGACAGTAATATTGGGTTCACACGATACTAATTCATCACGTAGATGCAGTTAATCCTGAGATCTTAAATTATTATGAAGCTACACAAAAGTCTACATTCATTTAACCAGAGTATATTTATTATACTTAATTAAAGCTAGGAGCGTTCACCGTGGGAGCTCTCAAATGATATCACAATTATTTCATAGATTTCATAAATCCATTCCTTGGCCATAACATACTACAAACATTTATTGCAAGCACGTCAGATGTCACTACCGTTCACGATGATACTGAGAAAATTAAAATAATATTTTTCGGTGTTAAACTGTTACATTATCTCCGATGATATTCAGTTCTTTGTGATTCTACATAAAATATACACCGTGTTAAATTTCTGGAAACACACACCCACCACCATACATAGATTTGCACAAAACCGACCAACAATAATTAAAAAATGTCTAGGCTACCCATCATCCATAATTTTTCTATTGCTCAGACCCCATCACCCATGTGTTACTAATAAAATTGCCGTCTGTGATTCTCATATAGTTATAACTGGAATAGCCCTGATATTGCTTGAGCTAATCTATGAGCAATTATCTGCAATTAAGAAATCAGCTTGGATACAATTATCTGCTTGAAAATTGCTAAGAGATCAGATCATCTTGGATAATTTGTATTGAAGCTAATTGAAATATGAGAAGTTACAGCTTAATCCAAATTGTGCTCTACTAATTATACATATATTGGTGATGCTCCGAAATCACTTCAATTTGAAAGTCTGTTAAAAATAAATCTACCAGTGAGAGGGGAGTTTTGTGGTGAACAAACTGTAATGTCTGTTAATACGCCGTGGGTATATAAAAGGCCTGACTTTTCACTTGGGTTAGAGAAGAACTTCGACGCCAGACTAATCGGACGTGTACCGATATACATGGTTCATATAGGTAGGATTTATTTAGTTATTCGAACCCACAGTAAAGCTGAGGTCAGCATCTGAGGTGTCGAAATGTATTATATACAGGTTTCTTTTGGACCACAGAAAATTACTGTTGAATGTAAACTGTTGTGTCAAAATAGTTTATGATATGTATGTAGCAAGTCACCATTGAACCACACGCACGTGTTGTTTGTTGCGAGCTGTGATATCAAATGGTATGTTTTTTTACGTGCTTCCGCTTTTTGTACGTAGCCTGCATGTAGCCGCTTTCCTGTGGGCGTGACATATTTGTCGCGTACGAAAAGCGAAATAGGTGGTTCCCACAGGCTGATGAGTAGACCAGACACATGGTTAGGTATACCCACATATCTATCGATATGTGGAGGTATGGAACATTTTATTTTTAGATTAATGTACGTATAGTTGTATTTAGATTTATGGAGGTAGGTTTCGAAGGATGTTTAGATATGTTGATGCTCTGTACCTGTTGCCTCTTACTATGTACCCAAAAACACACACAACCGCCACACACATACACGCACTCAGTAAACACACACACATGAGAGAGAGAGAGAGAGAGAGAGAGAGAGAGAAGAGAGAGAAAGAGAGAGTGAGAGAGAGGGAAAAAGAAAGAGAGACAGGTGCAGAAACGCAAATTGTCACACCAAACAAATACAGATACATACAAACATGCAGAGACATACATTTTAGTTCAAGTACCTATATTATCATGATATATTGAGGTGTTTCCATGAGGAAATTCGATCACATCAAACTGTGACAGCGTCATATCCTGTGCGATCTTGATTGACTGATGTCCGTATGTCCACATGTAAATCAGATCTGTCACCGAGTAGCCATCTACAGAGAGATAATACACCAGGATAGTAGCTCTAAGATGGATATAACATTCTCACAAATAGTTTGAAGTAAGTCAAATAAGTAAAGAATGTTTGTGCAGTTTATTCCATTTTATATCATAATCTACTTAACAACATTAATGTGTTATTTATTTAACACTTATTATACATCTCAAAACTAATATGTCCTCTATTTGCTACATATAAATGAAATACTCACGACTCCCGAAGAAAAGAAGACAGGTCTGTATATCCATTGGAAATCGTTATAAATACATTGGATAGGAAGCTTTTATCGTTATTCTGTGAGGGAATATGCAATTCTATGCATACTATATTAAAATATGTCTTTTATTCTAAGATTATTCACCATAGGTACTTATGAATTAATAATAAATATCAAATCTGTGTCTGTGAGACATCATGAAATGAAGTTTTTTTTATGGAACAAAGCTTACGCTTTGCAAAGAAACTAAATGCCATTTTGATTTATATATTCTATTAACACAAATGTCCCTTACCTCAACATATCACATATGGGATATTATTTTCACATTTTGTATCCTTATGTATATGTTTTCTATATAAGTATATTAGTTTCTAATCTTACTAACTCCATGATATACATAGAAATATGCTTCAGATCACCAAGAAATGATGTAGATATTACCCTCATAGATTTCCCTGATATTATTTAATAAAATTATCTCATTTACTGGCCAGAGTTTTGTGAAAATCATAATCTTAGATTATACAAACATATGACAAAAGTTTACATTCCAATCAATATGTTATGCCTTATTCGGCGGTTAGATAGCCCACCTAGCATAAATATATAAATATAGATAAATAAATAGATATATAGATCGATATAGATAGATGGCGATATTGTGAATTTCATGTTTTACGTTTCACTTATCGTATGTTAACTTCTATCATATTTCCAAGTTTCAGAGCAGGTCTCATTTCTTCAGTTAATTCAATTATCCTTGTAATATATAAATTAGATTGTATACATACTGTCAATTCGGCACTAAATCATAAATTAACTCCTTAAAGTCATCTATTCACGGTAGTCATCATGAACCATTTCCGTATTGATATTTGGCATTAGTCTGTATAATGCCGAGCAAGTCAGTATTTCTGTCAGTTCCTTTTATATTCGATGTTCTATAAATAGCAGAGCTCCTCTCTCATGGTTCAGTGTGCCGTAACATGACGAACAGGCGCCTTATAGAGGACGAGCTATAATAATCAATAAATAACCCATGACTAATAAATATAAATTATCAGTTCTTTAAGATTCTAATGACATAATCAGTTTCATTCGTCAATAAATCAAGTTTTAAATTGATTCAGTTAAAGTAAACTATTTTTATGAAGTGATATGACAAAATAAGATACGGGTTATAAGGAAACAAATCTATTCACGACAAGGAAAACAAGTAAATGATTTGAACAACACAAACTAGATAATAATTGAAGATCTTATATGACAAAATAGATAATAGACATGAAAATATTACTAAAAGTGACTAATATAGTCTTTTTAATGATTGGTGTTGCTGTTGTTGCTGTTGTTGCTGATATTGTAGTTGTTGTAATATTAATATGTACTACGTACTATTTGCAGCCATTAAATAATTTTTAAATTGTTGATTCAAATTTATTATTAAAAAGATCATCATCATCATCTTCTACATCATCATCATCATTATCAGCAACATCACCATCGACTTTATTATTATTATCATTATTATTTAATAACCGTATTTATGTTTATGTATTCCATATACTCATTGTGGTATTACCAACAGCACATAATGTTACAAACAAAACAAAGTACGTGTCGTTCATAATTTTTATACATTTATAACAGATCTTATTGATTATTAGGCATTTGATCAATACTTTAGCTTGCCACGATGGTATATAGTTTAGTATATCAATATGGCATATTGATCTGGGTGAAATAATGGATAGATAAAGAACAGTTTAATTATTAGGGGAATTCATTTAATGAAGTAGCCCTAGGGAAATTGTCTTTTGTCTTTTTTTAAATAGAAAGTTATATCATCTATAAATAATAAAAATAGGATTCATGAGAATAAGAATGTTTTCATACTTGTTTCTTTATCTCGGGTTATTTTGTAGTATTCATGTGCGGGCGTATGCATAAGAGCGTACGTGTGTGCGTGCGTGTGTGTGTGCCCGTGTATGTAGTGTGTGTGTGTGTGTGTTTGTATGGGTTTGTATGTGTTAGGTATAGAGACAGCTTCAAAGATCAAGTAGTGGGTGATTGAGTCAGCGAGTAAAGGCGAACAAAAAGTAAGTGATATAATGAGTGCCGTTTAACATCATATCGGCTAAAAAGGTAATATACAAAAGATAAATAATTTGATGAATTCTTTAAAATTAATCTAATAGAACAATGATGACATATTTAAGGAGGATATGATAACTAGAGCAGTCCTTTGATGTGGCGGTAATTATTTATATCATCATAACAATGATAGCAACAAGCTGACAGATAATATAAATTAATCTTTCCAAACTTGTCCATTTGGAAGCCACAACTTAGTGTTAAAATTGATTGATGTGTCTAGATGTTCGAGGACAAATGTAAGTGCCACTCTTCCCTCCAACATAACCGTGTACTAAAACAGTAAATAGATGTTGTCATTAGTTGTACTACTATTGTTGTTAAATGGA
Organism: Paralvinella palmiformis; assembly: GCA_025642065.1. Lineage (NCBI taxonomy): Eukaryota > Metazoa > Annelida > Polychaeta > Terebellida > Alvinellidae > Paralvinella > Paralvinella palmiformis. Next base: position 55,997 of record JAODUP010001251.1, read on the forward strand.
TAATATCATGGTTAATGTTATTTTCTGTATTGTGCGCATAATCAGCCTCCCTGATATAGCTCTTAATTTATTGAAGTATCATATCAATCAATAATGATATATGCATATCTGATTCAGCACGTAGCGAATTTGGATTGTTCATAACTTTATAGAGTGCTCCTAGGGAGATTTAGACACAAACAGGTCATAATAAATAACAATGAATATTGCCTTTCATTTGTTAAATCAAATGTAAATAGTTTCTCGAATACCTGAAAATGCAAGACGGGTGTGTTACAAACATTCTCACATTAACTACTTCTAACAAGAGGAGACAGCCAACGGCCTCAGTTAAGTAATATGTTGTTTTTGAAATGCTCAATATGAAAATGATACAAATATGAGAAATATATAGCCATATTTGACAAAATATGTGATAAATCATGTGACATTTATATAGCGCCCTATTCAGCTAGATAGCTGCTTTAATGCAGTTTACGGTATTATTATACCCGACTCAGACCTGGTCAAATCCAACACACAACTCAACCTCCAAGGGAGCATACAGCGTATTCTGCCATTATAGGCGCAAAGCCTTTCTCAGATACATACCCATTACGTCCTGTCGGTTTCTCATTTTATAGATGAGTGAACCAGTCGCCAAATAACAGCAGGGCAGCTTCAAACTAAATGCTCTAACTGCGCTATCACGGCTCAACATGCCGTTGGTAACAAAGTGACAATAACAACTATATTAATAATAATATATTATATAACAATAATAATAATATATGAGGGAATTTAATTACAAACTGGTTCGTTTTGGCTGTTTCTAGGAAGGATTATGATGTTACACATATTAGGCTTTATATCGTGATGTAACAAATTAATAATAACACAAACACATGAAATTAGATTCACATAAATTTGTAATTTTGTTACCAAGTAGTAATATATTCTGCCATGACAAGTTTAAAATAAATTGCACTTTTTATTTAGCTTCAAAGAAGCCTTATTTTGCCTAGCTTAGAAGAAGTACATCAAAGTTGTATGAACCCTGTGAATATTCAGTTATTCTGATATATTTCAACCTTTGTTTTGATTCCCAAACATATATAAAAAGATTGATAAAACTAAATGACCATATCATATAAAAATAATCAAATTATTCTAGATTATTGTTGTGATAGAGATGGCTTACTTTATCATCGATCAATGTTAAATATAATATTGATAACAAAGGTGGAATATGGTTCAAAGTCATTAATATTGCACCTGTTCCTTGGTTTAAATAACTTAAACCGGGTACAACCCGAGTGGCCGTAAAAAGCACTTACAATTTTGTTTTTGAAACACTTTGTTAATAATTATATTAATTAAATATTTAATATTATTGATATTGATGATAATGATCATGTTGTTTTCTTTTTGACGACGACGACGACGACGATGATGATGATGATGATGATGATGATGATGATGATGTTGATGATGATGGTGGTGATGATGATGATGATGATGATGATGATGATGATGATACTACTAATTATAAAGATGATGATGATGATGATGATGATGATGATTAATAATAATAATAATAATAATAATAATAATAATAATTAATTAATATATTATTATTATTATTATTATTATTATTATTATTATTATTATTATTATTATTATTATAAAAATAAGAGGAAGAAGAATAACCATAATATAGGCGACCAAGTGACAATAACTAGAAATGTCATTGTATGAGATAATCTAATCACTAACTTTAGATATTATATTGTTTTTACTGTTTTCATATCATTGTTGTATAGCAGTCGTATATTACATATTATTGAAAAAATTTGATGTTACATTATCTGGCATAAAACAGGACCAGATGGTCACTAAATAAAATACCTTCACTATATGTATTATTAATTAACAATCGTGCAACGACATATTAATAATCATGTGCACATAGATAAATTAGATGCACTTACCTTTCTCAGTTTGTTAGCCAGATGTTTAATATTCTGCCGCGGTAAGTTAAAAATAATTTGTTTTTAAATTTTGTTTGGACTAATCTTAGCGTTTCCAAAGACAAGATTTGCCTAGGTTTATCAGGTTTTCTGAAAGTGCCTTTGAAGAATCCGTTGATTTGTTATCTTTGACCATTTGGTATGTTTGCCAAGCCTAAAGTTAAAAGGTGGATGAAACAAATGACCAAGCCCTATACAACAAAGCGAGTTATCATAAATTATGTTTGTGATAGGGATAGCTCACTACATTACATACCAATATTAAACATACTATTAATTGGACATTTGTCGAAGAAAGCTAGTATAAGCTTCAGATATGCTGGTACTTGGTCGTATTCATGACCCATATAATTATTATGGGTAGAGAAGTGGCCATAACTGGCATGTATAATATTTCACTAGAATGTACACATTATTTTAATAATCGTACTAACAAAACATAAAATGATGATGACAATGAAGATAGTGATAATATTGTTATTTTTAGGTGATGATGATGTTAATAATTACAATACTAATAATATTAATAATAAACAAAATATGTATTTAACAAATCCGGCTAAAATCCTGACTGGAGACAACAGTCAATTATTACACTTATTCCGAGAACATGATCGTTTCCTGTCCAGTTTTATATTGTGGATTGATACCTGTAGGAAGTATGACATTATAGTATTTGCATAATCCTGTGATGTATATCATTAAAAGTTCAATGAAGTAATTTTAGTCATAGAATCTAATTCAACTTTCTCTTCTCTCTTCTAATACATAAAATACTAGCTCTAATAGAAAATAAAATTTAAGTTATAATGGCATTTAGGACACTGTTTCTAAAGATATAATCAAGAGTAGGACAACTAGTTCATTTATTTGTTAAAGTTATACATATTAGGATCACCCTAAAGGATGACATCTATTTTAGGAGAATCTGGGCATATCTCTAGGAGCTTCAATAAGTTATTTCAAATATCCAGCATTAAAGGTATGGTAAGGTTACAGTTAATCAAAAAGTCTAGCAAATACATTTATTCATCCCTAAAATCGTTCACATCTCACATATTTCATCTAACATTAGACATATACAGAACACTAATATTGATCAGTTCAGTTCAATTGTATTCATTAAGACTTCTGCTAAGTGAACACTCGACCTGCTCTCGTCCTATCGGTTGCGTAAAATGAACGTTCTTCTATCATTTGATCTAACATTATTCAACGAACATTACTCAAAAAAAAGATACAGGAACACTCACACAAACACCAATCGAGTTATTTATTTCTTCAAATAAGCCAATATATATATATATATATATATGTGTGTGTTGTGTGTGTGTGTGTGTGTGTTGCGTGTGTGCGTGTGCGAGCTAGTGCGTTGTGTGTGCAAACTGACCTTTGAAGACAGTGATTATCTGGTAATATAATTTATCTAGTATTGTTTTGAAGAAAGAAACAGCAATTGCTATAACATAACTTTAAATGTGGCTGCTTAGATAATTAACCCAAACATTCTCACAACTGCCGTGATATGACTTGAGTGTTCTACTCCCAAACTCCACGGCTGTAGGTGATTTGTTTGTTGTTGTTTGGCGGCAAATGGACTGATGAGACATTACACATGTCTCACCCAGAAATGTCACCACTCTGGGTTCAGTCCCCGAAAGAATCGTCCAGAGTATGAATTCACGGTTCGAGATTCTCTGTATCCGTGCCTTTCTTATAATACATAGCTAAAACACACACACAAATGCGCGCATACACACAAATATAAACACTCACGCACGCACACAAAACACACACACACTCACGCACACTCACACACACATACACACACACATTCAGCATGCCTACAACAAAAGGTTTTTACTCTTTGGGGGGTTTTCCTTGAAATTTTTTTATGTTTCTGACGTTTTTGCCCAATATCTTTATTAAAGCCAATTTTTAGCTGGCATATTTTTCATATGATAAGTTAATTCCATCATGGTAGTTTAGATAGTTCTATTGATTATGAACAAAACTAGACAGTGATTTTGTCTGTTTACTCATTTATGAAGTGAAATCAAATGGATGTGAGGTGAACTGGTTTGTAAAATAACTGTAAAATTAATTTTAAGTAAAGTTACTGACTTCAATATCTGAGAATATTTGTTGTCAATACAACTTTACATGTTTTTAAATTATATTATAATAATGCAACGAAATATTTCAATATTAATCAATCATAAAGTAAGATATCATACTATAAGCTACAACATTGTGCTACATACCCGAATAAGGTGATCCTAATTACTTATATGACTATTTAGCATGGATATTATATCATAACCATAATGAGATAATATATATATATATATATATATATATATATATATATATATATATATATATATATATATATATATACCTTGTATATACCTTGTTGAGTACAGAGTGGGGCAGATGGTTTGAGTGTATTTATATCAGTGTTGATCCCAATGACATGAACACTTCTTCTAAAGCTTTCTTTGAGAAATAATTATTACTTTTTACATGTGGATCCAGCGTGTTTCTTCGTCCCCGCTGTTGTGTATAACACTGAAAAAGTTATTTGTAAATGTATATTTCGGAGTAGAAACCAGGGGTTTTACCTTAGCGTTAGCATATAGAGGCATAGCATAGCTACGTACACAGCATATTAGCTGCTTGATTTGTTTATTAATATGTAAGTATTTGGAAAATATACAAACAAAGAGAAACAGACAAATGGGCAAACTAAAGGTTTGACATAACTATGGAAGCAAAGAAAGAGTGAGAGGGTAAGAGACTTTTCAATAACATCCAAATGCCATTTAGTAGCTGATACAGTAGAATTCGTATTCCTAATGTACCAGAACATCTGCAGAAAGACCAAACTAGTTGGTGCGAACTGATTTAACCTCACCGAAATGAAAAGATGGAGAGGAAATTCTGAGCAATACCATTATTTGGAAATTAATAATACTATAATAATAATAATATTTTATTTAGCGTCTTATTCAACTTTAATCGATCTAAGGCGCTTTACATTTAAAAGATAATTAAACATATTCTGAGCTCATATACATAATAAACTGGTTTTAAGAAATTTACAGTATAAATCTTTATTTACTGCGAGTTTAATGTGGTTTGGCAACTCGTTCTACAGCCTGGGAGCTGATGGGCGGAAGGATTTATTTCCGTACAGTGCTGTATGGCTTTGTTGTACCCTCAAAAACGAATAGAACTCAGATCGCAGCATTCTCACTGGTATATAGTTTTCGATCAGATCGCTTAGATACAGTGGTGCTGTTCCACTCGATACTTTGAATGTATGAAACAAGATCTTGTACAGTGATCTTAAATGTATAAGGAGCCAGTGCAGCTGGAAAAACTGATGTTAAATGTTCCCTTTTGCGAGTCCGTGTCACCTGACGGGCAGCACAAGTCTTGCATGTCTCATCATTTATGTACTTACGAATAAGTCCTATATTTCTTATTTGATAATAACAGGACTTACATATATAATTCACCAGCTTCTCCATCCATTCCTAGGTATTATCTAATATAAACTCTAGATTTCTAACAGACATAGATGAATTTATATAACTGGATCCTACCTTAACGTGAAGATAATATTGCTAGGATGAGAAAACAATGAATTATGTCTTCTCCTATTCAATTTCAGCATTTTGCTGTTCATCAAGTACTTATGTCTACAATACATGCTTCACCTGAAGATGAAATATCATCCTATTTATCACATGGCTTTAATTTCATGTATCATCGGCATAACAATGATATTTAATGTTTCGACGATTAATAATTTCAACAACTGGTATGGTATACATACCGTAATTCTTTGGACCTAAAACGGATCTCTGTGTTACACCAAAAAGAAAATCTACATCCGAAAAAAAACAGATTTTCTCACCTTTATTTAATAAGAAAAGGTGGCTGTGTTAACAATGAATTAATGTTTTTCGCGCTTTTGAGAAAGCTAATTGCGTCACTTATGGAAATTATTAGAACTTGGACAAGTATCGTTATATGACTAATATCCCATCAAGTATTCTATGTTTATAGTGAATATAATATAATTAAATGTTTAAATTTAGCATTACGTCTTTATATATATATATATATATATATATATATATATATATATATATATATATATATTGAGTGTTAGTCATACAAATATGAATTAGTTAATCAAAATCAAATACAGGAAACAGACGCACATACACATACACAATAATGCGCGCCAAAAATGTACGCATATAAACAAATGAACAACAAGAAATGCACACATACACGGAGAGAGATAGATAGGCATAGGTAGATAGATAGATAGATAGATAGATAGATAGATAGATAGATAGATAGATAGATTATTAACACATTTAAAGACTATTTAATAACAAGACTAACTCGATAATAAATCGATAATTACTAATTTCACCAAAACAATATCGATAGAAACTGACAAATAAACAGCAACCATAAATTCCACTCAGGGGATGGCATTTATTGTATGTGTCTGTGTATGTGAAAGTTTTTGTTTGTATGTGAGTGTATATGTATATTCGTACGTGTATGTGATTGAGTGTGTGCCGATCGGGTTTTAATATTTATTTTATTTTACATTGATCTCAATCCTAAGAATGTTATATATTTCTGTTATAATTCTGCAGTTTGAATACTCGGCTGAAATAATAGGATTATTTGATTGACTTATATTTTGATAATAATATACCAAAACCTCTAGATATGGAACTAATTAAATCAATTAATTATAATAAATTTAAACATGAAAAGGTTAACTAAATCAAACAATACATTATGCAAAAACGTCGGCAATGTAAATATGGGTTAACTGCTGAAGAGATGGGTCAAATAACAAAACTATCTCCCCTGGATCTAATTGTGTTAGTATAAATATGGATTATCGAGAATCTTAGACTTTAAAATAAAAAGTTGACTATTCAATATATGTGCGTGTATATATATATATATATATATATATATAGTAGTGATATGTGTGGTGTGTGCGCGCGCGCGAGTGTGTGTGTGTGTGTGTGTGTGTAATCCACGTGACCAGTAATATACGTAATGCGGAATATAACCTACTCCCCTGTATTACACACTCAGCACTTGTCATATGATTAGACTCAAAGTAATAATAGGATTAGTGGTAGAGCGATTGAAAATTATGTATCCAACAGAAGGCAATAGCTTCATCAAGACAAAGTGTTACTTGGGTGTGTTTGAGGTGGTACTAAAAAATATGTATTAATTATTTTATGGCTTTTCGGTACCATTAAATGTGAACCGTATTCAGATCGCAGCATTCTCACTGCTTTATATTTTCAATCAGATTACTTTAATATAGAGATGATGTCCCACTCAGTACTTTGAATGTGTGAAGCAGGATCTTGTACAGTGTTCTGAAACGAATAGAATGCCACTGGAGCTAAAATCAAAGTGTTTTTTCTTTCGATTGCCTGCTATCAGACATGTAGAAATGATCTGTACTTGCTGTCAGTGGTGTGTCAGAGAGAGGAGAATATTATATAACAATGCATTGCCATAGTCAGCTCAGGTAACTATAAGAGCTTTGACTGAAGTCTTACAAGTCTTAATTTATGTGCACTTTCTTATTTGATAATAAGAGGATTTACAGTGTTTGAGTATTACTCATTATAGGCCCTAGCCTTCTGATAGATATGGAATAATTTATACAACTGGATCCTGCCTTAATGCGAAGATCTTCAGTTTTCTTCGCATCTTGTTTGGACGAGAAATGACTGAATTCCGTTTTATTCTTCTTCAATTTCAGCATGTGGGTGTTCATCCAAATACGTAGGTTTTCAATACAAGCTTCAAGATGAAATAGTATTCTAGTTATCAAATGGCCTTAAAGTCATGTCAATTTGTGTATCATCTGTATAACAATGACATTTAATGCCGTTTAATAATTTGACGAACTGGTTTAGTATCTTGCAATAATTGTTTTCTACTAAAGCGGAACCCTCTTGTACACCAAAGTGAAGACATATATTTGGTAATGTTTTAAACGACTGAAACACACTGATTTCTATCGGCGAACTAAGACTGATAACTGCCATATTTGGTAATGTTTTAAACGACTGAAAACACTGATTTCTATCGGCGAGCTAAGACTGATAAATGCTACATTTGGTAATGTTTTAAACGACTGAAACACACTGATTTCTATCGGCGAGGTAAGACTGATAACTGCCATATAGATCGCTGTTCTCTAAGCCTTCTTCTATATGCTTTGCTACTAAAGTATCAATACCTTTGGAGATAAAATGGACTATTACTGGACTAGACTTATATATTTCTCCTCAATCTGGAATAAAAACTATGATTTACTTAAAACTAACAGCTAATCCTCACATGTTTCCGTTCATCTCTTAGCGAACGTTCATCTACACCTAATTTAACGTCCCTAAGTATGTGGAGTTAGATGTGTTCGGATCTAAATTAAAGCGTCTATCAGCTAGATCTATTTGACCTATAGTCGAGAACAGCGGATTTCAGGTAGATTTCCGATAATGCAGATGACACGTCGGGATTATAATAACCAAATATCCAAATATTGTCCTACACGTGTATAACCTAATTACGTAGAGTATGGAAAACAAAACTCTGCCCCCAGCTTAATATCCATGGAGATGCCTGCCGGAGTAAGAAACGCCCCCAGGAATATATAACCATCAAATAGCAGTGTACAAATTAATAGGTCGTGTGTATGTGTGTGTGAATATATTTACATGAGACACATAGTTGGTAAGTCAAATACTAGTTGTCAGTTGGCGAATGAGTAAAGTTAGACGAAGAGTTATCTCATTTAGAGAGATTCATTACTTTTTACTCGAATCTTCAACATCCATATATATATATATATATATATATATATATATATATATATATATATATATATATATATTATTATTATATATATATATATTTGATTTAGCGCCGATACTAAGCAGCATATTTTCAATGAATTGTGTGATCAAAATGCATAAATCAAAGTAAAAACTGATGTCATATTCTTTGCAGAATAAGAATGTTGACAATCTACAATTTAATAATAATAATAAGTTCACGAATCAAATGCTTCGTAATCTCACTCATTTCCTCTTTTCAGCAATTGAAAAGTATTTAACCTTAATACATTTCAGCGATATCTATATATTATTTTAGCTAATCATTTCTTGTTTCATGTTATTATAATAAATCCTTTTTTTAAGTCTTTACATGTTTGTATACCTTTAGAAATGTATCTCGAGGAATTAATCTAATTAGCACTCTCGATTATGAAATGTCTTCCGCAAATGAAATAAAATTGAACTGAGTGATAATTTGTATAACTATTGGCACTTAGCTCATCTGCTGAAGGGAAATTGGAACAGTTTTATGTAGTTGTTGATGTTGATGAGAGATGTTGAGTTACATGGCGAGCTAGTGATCACAACATATTTGTCTCTCGGAATAGTGATATTTACCTTGGATATTAATGGCATATACATGTGAAAATTGACGTTGTCATATATGAATATGGACTGATTAGAAATATCTAAAAATAATTATGATTTATTTGACGGCTACTGAGAAATGTGCGTTTTTTCTTCGACATTTGGACATTTTTAGTCAACAATAATATTAGCCATATTAGCAGGTATTCGCCAAGTAGGACTCAAAAACTGCTCTTTCATTGTTCTTCTGTGGGTTGTGAGCATTTGGTCTAACTATATTATTGACCAGCATATAAACTGATAACCTAATTGTTTAACTGTGCACACACCATAACAATGGGCAAAAGCAAAAAGGGCTGCCCGAGGGATTTCCAGCTGCTGCCTGGGAAAAGCTGAATTCGATTGAAGCCAACACCGAGGCGATGCTGGATAGAATAGACTGCAGAACTTGGAGAGGAGAGTTGAAGTCGTGGAGAAGGCTCAACTGATCCGCACCGTTTCCTTGCTATGCGCTAAAATGTCCCGCATGGAAATTGTCACAGATCGACTTCGTCATGAAATCGGACATCTAAAGCAACATTCTATGAAACACAATTTAAATTTCAAGTTTGATGATACGACGGACATTGGCAATGAGATAGAGGCCGAGGACTCAGGGTCAGTGGTGAGATTGTTTCTCATCCAGGTAATGCATGTTCCTAACGCCAGTAACTTCTATATCCCAGTTGCTCACAGGCTAGGTGATCCGAGAAACAAGCACCGTGCGATACTGGCAAGGTTCCCGATAGCCACCGAACTGGATCTGATCCTGAGTCACGGGAACCGGCTGCGAAGTACTCGTCATGGAGTCTCAAGGCAAAGACCGCCGTCCATGACCGAGAGCAACCAGTTTGCTATGAACACCTACAAGGACAAGCGACTAGATTTCAACAATAAGGCCCGCTTAAACAATGGGAAACTATTTGTAAAGGGCAAAGTGCAAACTGAGTTCTTAGAACCTCGTTTGCCTGATCCAGAACCAGCGGAGAAGAATTACGAGGTAGAAGTCACACAAAGTGGTACGATCAAGGACTCGGGTAGTGTGTTTAAAAGTTACGCGGTATCTGTGAACTCACTGTCGGATGTAACATCAGGGATACAGGAGGTCATGATGTCAATGCCAGTACTGCGAGCCACCTTATATATGCATACAGGATGAAGAACGGACAAAGCGTCAGTGAAAAGTTTCATTCAGACGATGATCATGGCATGGGGCTAGACCTCTTGCGCATGTTGCGAGATAGCGACAAACGGAAGGTGCTGTGCCTCGTTTCAAGAGAGTGCGCTCCTGGGTTTCAACGTCTTGGCCGTAAGCGGTTTGAAATCCAGCGACGCGTAGGTAAGGAGGCCTTGGACAAGCTTTGAATATGTGTATGCATATGTATGTGTATATGTATATGTGTGTATATCTATGTATGTATGTATGTATGTATGTATATGGGGATATGCATGTAGATGTGTATGTTTGAATATGTATGCAAATTAGTTTTATCAGATTAGATTTGTTCTTTGTGCTATGTTTAACTTGATATATAATACATTATGTGTTTCTCATTAGCAATAATACATATGAGAGACTAACCGCAACATATGTGTGTCAACACTACGCTCTGTCGTGTACATTCATTTCTTGTTTCTTGTTATATTTTACTAAATTCCTGTTCTGTTTGACATTTCTATGTTTAACTGTTTATTACAACCTTGTGTGTGTCACATTCAAATATTAATGAATTGTTTTCAATTGCCAATAAACAATTGGATAATCTATTTATGTGGTTCTGTGCCAATAAGTTGGCTCTTAACGAAAGCAAAACCAAATACATAATTATCAGGCCATCTCATATGAGACATAATTTGGCCCAATTAAATATCACCATCAATGGCATTCAATTAGACAGAATCGGTAATGACTGTAATGAGCAATATTGAACATTTCTTGGAATTCACATAGACGAAAACTTGACCTGGAAATACCACATCAATCAAGTATGTAAGAAGGTTTCCAGGGCTTTGTTTTCTATAAAGCAAGTGAAGCGTGTGTTGCCCACTGATTGTCTTAAAACATTATATTATGCTTTGGTGCATTCTCATTTTGCGTATGGTATCATAGCCTGGGGAAATGCTAACAACTCTATCTTAAAACCCTTAGTTACATTGCAAAAGAGAGCAATTCGTGTAATACACAATGCACATTATAATAGTCATCCGGGACCAAAGTTTAAATCATCTGGAATAATTAAAATTCCTGATCTATTGGTGTACCAATCCCTTATATTTATGTTTGACTATCTTTTAAACAAACTGGCACCTTCATTCAACGGAACATTCACCGTAAACTGTGAAAGACCAAATGCGCGCCCAACGAGACAGTCAAAATTATTGTTTGTTCCACGGTGTCATTCAGCATTTATGCGCAAACAACCTCTTTATTACCTGTCAGTTCTTTGGAATGATTGGGCAAAATTTATTACCTCTGACCACTTGACACCCGTCAAAAGTTGCATTCTAAGTGAATATGGGAGTTCAGTTCATTGTGAGTACGATAAATGTTCTGAATGCCAAAAACATTAACATTGCTGTGGTTGAATCGTTTGAACATTAATATCATGTTCCTACCACATATATATGTATGTGTGTGTATATATGTATGTATGTATGTATATATATATATATATATATATATATATATATATATATATATATATATGTATATATATTTGTATCGATTGATATCATTCATATTTAGCTGTAGTATATCATCTTACTTCGACTGTACCGATTCTATCACGTGAAGGCTTTACAAAACCTACATGTATATGTACTTATGAGTATGCGGTGCGCCTGATTTTCTCTATATGCGTTCTAAATAGCGTAGACGTACTTTACCATCAATAATATCAGGAAACATCCAAAGTTCAGGTGACGTGACCCTTATGGATTTAGATCTAACAGATGTGTGTTTATCAAACAAACTTTTAAGTGTTATGTGGTATTATTCATATAATTGTGATAAGTCATGCTTTAGAGTTGGTGTTAAGTTCAGATTTTATAATGTCATCATTATATCCAAGAATATCAATGTTGTTAATATACCAATAGAGAATATTACACTAAGAATCAACTGGAATATGCTTAACTTTATTTCTGCTGTGACAATGAAATGATGCGATACACCAGGGTTAGTGAATGAATGCAGTTAGATGTAGAACCGGTTATGAGGAAATCTAGCCAGTGTCCAGTAATATGTGTGGAGAAGCAACACATTGCTTTATGTCAAAATATGCTCCGATGTCATTAAATGTGGATATAGTAGTGTGGATATAATAGTAGATTGTGTATCCAAATGAAGGTTAAAATCACCAAGAACAACACACTAAAGACAGCTAGTAACTACGTTTTCTAATAAATCATAGAAAACAAAGAAGGGTGAAGTTATCCAATGAGGGCGATAGAGATATAGGAAGTAACCAAGAAAAGCACAGTCAAATATTTCAGTGCAGATAACCTCGAAACTAAAATAGATCGGGACTAGATGGGACTTTATATTCTTTAAAACTGAATTCCCATACAACCTCCATGTCCAAGGTGGCGTGGTTTGTGGTAATAGGAAAAGTCGGGGAGGAGGGCGGGGTGATTTCAGAGATACAAGAGGTTGTGTTATGAGCCCTAAGCCCAGTGTCAGTGAGGTCGAGAATATCCAATTTATTTTATATAACCAAGTTTGTGATACTGACTGATTTACTATGAGGGGGGGGGGCTTCCTAACGTTTCTAGTGAATGTCATCTGCTAGTAGTCTAAAAAGACTGAGAATAATATTTATATATTTAGTTACATGTATAAGACTGTGAGCAGGTGGGAAGGTTATCACTGCTGGACCTATTAGACTTTAATTTAGAAACATTTCCCAAATAGAATCAGATATATAATAGGCTAAGATATACTTTTTATTTTTGAAGAGTTTCCCATCAACATTGAGTACTGGTACATCTTTGTGTGCATTAATAAAATACGTATAGATAAACATATTGGCAAGTACATATTCTGTGAAGCCAAGAGGGGCAATATGCAATGGTTCAATAGGAAAACAACTAGAACACTACTATATAGAGAAAACCGAAAACAACTTTTAAAACATCAGAAAACAACTGGAAAAGAAAACAGGTAGAATAGTTCTAGCTGTCACCTTAATAATTGATAAAAGCCACGAAAAATGAATAAACAAAGTTACAATGGGTAAAAACTATTATAATGATATGTGGGTACGTAGAATAATTGACTAATGGAACACGATATACACATCATAACATTTTAAAAGGTGTTTGTCAAAGCGTAACTACGAGATTTGTTTACTAGATCATGACATGGTGAACTGTCCAAAAAATATGAGTTTTAACCTCGTGAACCCTGGGCTTGGATATAACTGTATATCACATTTGAATGGTTCCTTCTAGTAAGATCGCTTTATTAAATAAACAATATTATTATTATTATTATTATTATTATTATTAGAGAAGAGGGCCTTGGTGAGTTCGACGGCTGACGAAGAAAGAGCTACTAGTTGAATTGTTTCGCCGAATGACAGAGTAAGAATACTTGTACCAGCGATATATCATGATCCAGTGAACGTCGGGTAACTTATCTTTGTTGACAGACCCCTATGATAGCATTTATCAAAGCACCTTTCAGCATCCAGTGCACCTACATGTAGAGGACTACCTTTTTCATAGCAGCAATTACCGTGATCATTCAAATAGCTGCATGGTTGAATTGTAATACGGACTAAATATCACATATATTTAGATGGGCCAGAACTCAAGGTTATTGGCCAATAGTTATCTAGTTTATTCGCATTCAAAATGTGTTTCTTTAGAATTCCAATAATATTTCCAAGAAGTATTACATCAATGATAGTATCCAGAGTATTCGCATTCAGCTAGTGCCACACATTCAATGCAGGTGAGATTTGTCATATATCCCATCACAACCAGGAAATCTACTTCTACTGATAGATCCAGCAGTGTGTTGATATATGGTGTATTTAGAAACTCTATTATTGTTCATATAATCGAAATGGTCATCATAGTCAGATTCCAAAATATTAACTTTACTCAAGTATATTGTCGTCTTGTATTATAGTTTTCAGATGACTACTCATGTCCTTTGCACTGAGTTGACCTGGGACAGATACATTTCAAATGTATCTAGATAAGTCACAGTTACATTGAAATCTGCTAAGATACAGTTACATTCATTATTAATGAATGTATCTAGATAAGCAACAGTTACATTTCAAATGTATCTAAATTCATTTACTAACATATACAGTTATATTTTCTGTGCCGTGCATGTTGTAATTGGGTGTATATTTCTTTTTGCGAGAATATGACAAGACTAGTTAATATTTTTCAGGTTTGTTAAATTTCAGTTATAATATTTATATGGCTATATTAATTCAGATATTGTCAACTTTAATACAAATATGCTACTTTCGTATCAGTGAAGAATAAAGCCTTGTCAATTGCTGACTGAGTGACGTCTCGCAACATCGATATACTGGCTTTGACAGACACTTGGCTAAGTACTTCCATTGATGCCCAGGTATTGTCTGAGTTGGTACCTCCTGGTTATGATATAAGGAATTACTTTTATTAGTACCATACATGTAACTCGGTGAATTTTGATGAACAATCGCATTTATGTTAGTGTTATATACATTGTAAGCATTATTGTAATCATGAATACGTTACAATCATAATAGTAATCGATTCCATTCAAAATGATTGTTATCGTCATCATGGTAATCTCAAGGAATGAATTACCTTGGTCCTGTAATCGCCCCAACCCTAATAAGCCTACTACTACTACTGCTTATAATAATAATAATAATAATAATTACATAATATTAATACTAATAAGTCTACCTAATGCAGGCAGCAAGAAGATGTTTGGTTTACTCTGGTGAGTATAGTCCACTTTTATATTAATTGAAAATAATTTATAATTTTAAATTCTGAAACAGAATACTATATATATATATATATATATATATATATATATATATATGTGTGTGTGTGTGTGTGTGTGTGTGTGTGTGTGTGTGTGTGTGTGTGTGTTTTAGCTGTGTATTATAAGGCACACGCACAGATAATCTTATACTTTCATTCAAACAACAATTATAACTCCAAACTGATTTTGTTTTAAATATTTAATTGCATGTATAATTAATTACCGTTATAATTACAGAAGAAATTTTTCTAAAATAATCCAGAAGAGGATAATCTAAATATAAACAAGAAATTATGATTGAAATAAAACCAGGCTTTGTGCCCAACACTACGGCCAAGAAAGATTAAGCCTAAAATGGAAAAGTTAAATATTAGTATACAGTATGAATATTATATGAATAATATAAGCATAAATCAAAATAAATTCATATCAAATAATAATAGCAGCGATGTGACAGGACTCAACCCAATAGCAACGACCGGTTTCGACCTATTCAAGTCTTCATCAGGTTGCATAGAATATCTAAGGTTACCTGGTTTTATTATTCGGGGAGAATCCCCAGGCTGTCGCTTAATCAGTGCAGCCTCTATGTTGGAGTGGTTGGGAAATCTCCTCCCCCACCAATCACAGGGGAGCAGTACGAAAAGATGGAGCTGAAATACCCTGGTGGTGGTCACTGCCAGAGTGTTTGACGTCCTCAGGGGGTTTTTAACGTCCTCTTTTATTTTAAATAAACGTAACCATATTGCTCGAGGTTTATATACACAATTTTCAATAGGAAGCCACGCACTTAATACTTTAGGGGGTGTGTTATTTTAATATCTTTGTTCTACCTGTGAACTTACATAACCAGGTGTTCTGAAAACATCCCAACGATAATTTAATAGAATTAATATCTTTGTACAGGTGTGAAAGTGCCCAACATAATAAGAAAATAAACCTAACTCTACTTCAAATGAATTAGTCGTAGCTTCTTATTTGACAATGATATTTAGATATATCGTTGCTTTACAAACGTAGTAACGCTGGGTTGAGATTTTTGTATTTCGGGCGATGACGCTTTACTGAAGTTGTGTTTGTGATTAACTTTTCCACAGCTTCAAGAGACATTCTATTTATTTTTAGGTATTTATTTCAACTTTTTTGACACTAGATAAACCGAGAGGCTTTGATGTTTAGTGTAAGCAGTGATGATATTATATTGGTAGTGTTCTAAATAACTATTCGGTGGAAATATCTTAAAATGTTTATTTATTATTCCTGAAGCCAAATTGCCTGTTCCAGAAAACGGCATTACCAGAGCTACAGTGTCACTTTTTTCGGCTGATTCTAATATATCTTTCGAACATTTTTTGTTTAACCCTGTTGGTTCTAATGACACAGGTATATTCGATGATGATGATCTATGTTTTACGACCACTTTTGTGCACATTGTAGTCTAAATGGGCCGAACGACCTCCTAATGTAATCAAGCGAAGTCAAAGATGAAACAACCTTCAGATATGCTCACGCCGAGATTCGAACACGGGTGGTAGTGTTGATGTTAATTGCCTTAGCAGCCGTATTTATAGCTATATACTAAGTTTCACTATATTTGTTCACAGCAATACTATACAAACTATATACTACAATTCTCACTGTCTTCAAACTTCAGCTTGCACAACAGACAGGTATCATCAAGCGAATAATATTAAAACTGAAAACTTAAATGCTATTACAAAAACTGTTTAAACTATGCAATGGCGTTTTCATACCAGAAATAATATCAATTAACAAACATTACAGTTTGTTCATAACAAAGAGAATGTACACTAACTCAGTATGAACTCACTGAAGCGATTTAACTAAAATATAAACAAAGGAGCACTACCGCACAATGGATTATTACTGGACTAGAACGTCTCAAACCTGAGTAAATACTATGATTTACTCGAACCTAACAGCTAACCCTCATACGTTTCCGTTCATCACTAAGGGAACGTTCATTCACGCTAAATTTAGCGTCCCTAAGTATATGCAGTCAGGTGTGGTGGGATCTAAATTAAAGTGCCTATCCACTTCATCTATTTTAACAATGGTCGAGAACAGCGGATTTCAGGCAGATCTCCGATGCATTTAACAAATTTCCCATATCAGTGTAATCTAATTACTCATAATATGGGAAAAAACTCTGTCCGCAGCTTAATACCCATGGAGATGCCTGCCGGAGTAACAAACAACCCCAGGAGTATAAACCCACCAAACAGCAATTGTCTGAATTAATAGGTCGTTTCGCCAGACCACATAAGAGGACAACAATATACAGTCTACATTATACATAACAAAGCTAATAAACTCAAACATATTGTAGTAACGACATAACTTTCTTACATTGGTGTAATAAGGAATCTGGATGGAAATAAATAAGATGTCTGGCACGGGCAATGTGCGTTTTATGGTACATAGTAAGAGGCAACAGCATTAACATATCTAAACATCCTTCGAAACCTACCTCCATAAATATAAATACAACTATACATACATTAATCTAAAAATAAAATGTTCCATACCTCCACATATTGATAGATGTGTGCGTATACCTAAGCATGTGTCTGGTCTACTCATCAGCCTGTGGGAACCAGCTAATTCGCTTTTCGAACGCGACAAATATGTCTCGCCCACAGGAAAGCGGCTACATGCAGGCTACGTACAAAAAGCGGAAGCACGTAAAAAACATACCATTTGATACCACAGCTCGCAGCAAACAACAGGTGCGTGTGGTTCAATGGTGACTTGCTACATACATATAAACTATTTTGACACCACAGTTTACATTCAACAGTAATTTTCTGTGGTCCAAAAGAAACCTGTATATAAAGCATTTCGACACCTCAGATGCTGACCTCAGCTTTATTCTGGGTTCAAATAACTGAATAAATCCTACCTATATGAACCGTGTATCAATACACGTCCGGCTGGTCTGGCGTCGAAGTTCTTCTCTAACCTAAGTGAAAATCTAAGCCTTATATATACCCTCAGCGTGTTAACACACATTACAGTTTGTTCATAACAAAGAGAATAGACAGGTATCATCAAGCGAATAATATTAAAACTGAAAACTTAAATGCTATTACAAAAACTGTTTAATCTATGCAATGGCGTTTCATACCAGAAATACTGTCTGATATGCTAAATATAATTATAATATAGGGTTTTGGTGTTATTAATGACAAGCAAGCTAAATTTATCCTTCAATGTCATAATACAGACTGGACATAACTGGACCGAGAAAAGCCAATTCTATTCCCACATATTACGAAGGTGAATTATAGGTCCTATATGCAGCTAAAGTTGTTATATAAAATACACCACCCATTTCCTGGAGGGTTAAATACCGCATATGTATACACATATAATAAATACTATGATATACTCGTCATTAACCCTATACGATATAGAATAGTACAAGCAGAATGAGCATCAAAAATTTAAATGAAAGAAAAGGTGAACCTCAATCTGTGGCACAAGCTATGTGTGTCATAGCCGTGTGGTATAAGGCACATGCAGAGAAATAGTCGAACCGTCAATGTTTGTGTTGATGTATTTGTGTCTGTCTGTCTCTATGTCTGTCTTTGTATGGTCATGCATAAGTGTGTACGTGCTTGTGCGTCCGTGCGGATGTGTGTTTTAGTCTCTCTCTGTGTGTGTGTGTGTGTCTATATATATATAGATATATATATATGTGTGTGTGTGTGTGTTGTTGTGTGTGTGTGTGTGTGTGTGTGTGTGTGTGTGTGTGTGTGTGTGTGTGTGTGTGTGTGTGTGTGTGTGTGTGTGTGTTTTAGCTGTGTATAATAAGGCACAGGCACAGAGAATCTCGAACCGTGAATTCAAACTCTGGACGTTTCTTCAGGGGACTGAATCCAGAGTGGGATTTTCTTGCTGAGACATTTTAATGTCTCACCAGTCCCTAACCCGCCAAGCAAAATCAAATACGAATCACCTAAGCCGTGGATTTTGGGGTGTAAAACACCCAAGTCAGATCAGGCAGTAGTGAGAATGTTTAGCTTAATTATCAAAACACCCCTATTTATAGCTATTTTTCAATTGCTGTATCTTTCTTAAAAGCAATACTATATAAACCATATAACCCAATTGTCACTGTCTTCAAAGATTAGTTTTTACAACGGGCAGGCGTCATGAAGCGACTACTATTAAAACTGTTTATCTTTAAATTTCTATTAAAAGACTGACATCTGCGCTGAAGCAGACCGTAATAGCGGTCATGTTCCGTACTGTTTGAACTATGTATCATTTTAAACCTGACTAATTTTTGCTATTCTAACTATTGTATTCCCAAAAGATTTATGACAAGCAGATTAGAGCTAATCTTGAATGTCATATACAAACTGAACATAACTGGACCTAGGAAAGATAATTTATTAATACAACCAAAGTGAATTTTATATACAAGTAAACTTGTTATATAAAACACACCAACCGCGCGAGCCGTGTCCAATGCCACCGCTCGAGATGCGATGCAGTGTTTCTATTCCTGAGTCAGGAGTACTGATAATGCTTTAAGAGCGTACTGTGCCTGCTACAGTCATTTAAATGCTGGATAACCAAGCCAAACACTTAAACGGCGTGCCTCCAAAGACGCAAATAGTACATGGATTATACAGCTCTAGATCAACTTTTCTTAAATGCAGGGAAATATAGGGTCCACGCATAGAAAACGGAACTTTCTCAACCGCAGCATAATATGCCTTGTGATATTTGCTGGAGGGTCAAATACCTCATAAACATACAAATCCAATAAATACTATGACCTACTCGTCACTATTACATCGGCGCTTTAGCAGACCGTTATGGCGGAATTGCCGTTCTATATATTAACATTTTCAAATCAGACCTAATGTCTGCTATACAAACTATAATTATAATATAGGGTTTTATTAATGACAAGGAGACTAAAGTTAGTCTTGAATGTCATAGTACAGACTGGACATAACTGGACCTAGGAAAGATAATTCTATTCCCACAAATAACTAAGGTGAATTATATATACAATTAAACTTGTTATATAAAACACACCAACCACACGAGCTGTGTCCAATGCCACCGCTCGAGATGCGATGCAGTGTTTCTATTCCTGAGTCAGGAGTACATGCTTTAAGAGCGTACTGTGTCTGCTACAGTCATTTAAATGCTGGATAACCAGGCCAAACACTTAAACGGCGTGCCTCCAAAGACGCAAATAGTGCACGGAATATACAGCTCTAGATCAACTTTTCTTAGAAAGCATTTCGACACCTCAGATGCTGACCTCAGCTTTATTCTGGGTTCAAATAACTGAATAAATCCTACCTATATGAACCATGTATCAATACACGTCCGGCTGATCTGGCGTCGAAGTTCTTCTCTAACCTAAGTGAAAATCTAAGCCTTATATATACCCTCAGCGTGTTAACACACATTACAGTTTGTTCATAACAAAGAGAATGTACACTAACTTCAGTTTGCACAACAGACAGGTATCATCAAGCGAATAATATTAAAACTGAAAACTTAAATGCTATTACAAAAACTGTTTAATCTATGCAATGGCGTTTCATACCAGAAATACTGTCTGATATGCTAAATATAATTATAATATAGGGTTTTGGTGTTATTAATGACAAGCAAGCTAAATTTATCCTTCAATGTCATAATACAGACTGGACATAACTGGACCGAGAAAAGCCAATTCTATTCCCACATATTACGAAGGTGAATTATAGGTCCTATATGCAGCTAAAGTTGTTATATAAAATACACCACCCATTTCCTGGAGGGTTAAATACCGCATATGTATACACATATAATAAATACTATGATATACTCGTCATTAACCCTATACGATATAGAATAGTACAAGCAGAATGAGCATCAAAACTTTAAATGAAAGAAAAGGTGAACCTCAATCTCTGGCACAAGCTATGTGTGTCATAGCCGTGTGGTATAAGGCACATGCAGAGAAATAGTCGAACCGTCAATGTTTGTGTTGATGTATTTGTGTCTGTCTGTCTCTATGTCTGTCTTTGTATGGTCATGCATAAGTGTGTACGTGCTTGTGCGTCCGTGCGGATGTGTGTTTTAGTCTCTCTGTGTGTGTGTGTGTGTGTCTATATATATATATATATATATATTGTGTGTGTGTGTGTGTGTGTGTGTGTGTGAGCGTTCCTACTGACTGCCTATCTATAAAACATCACTGAGTAGAATCCATGCTCCCACAATGTTATATATTTCCACACCGATTTAGTTTGATAACTATTCATACTAAAGAGAGCCTATAGAGATTTCATTCTTATTGAAGTTAGTATTTAGGTCAGCTAGTATTTTGATGATATTGCTTTCAATGTTGGCCTAAAGTTCAAAATAATATATCTATTATAGTCAATGTTACATGCAATTAAGCAGACTGTTTAGTTCGGAATAGATTAAACATTCTTAATTTGATATACTACAAATAAACTTATTTTTGATAATAAACCTTATTATAAGATCAAGCCAAATAATGTTGGGCTAACCTGATGTTGTGAGAACGACTTTAGTCTTATGGGGATGGAAACATTAAGATATGACATCTGTGAACAAGTAAATAATTATATATAATAATTAGCATAAATATCCTAGAAAATAATATTAAATGTTAGAAAATCATTTTCTAACTGAACTTAGTCGAATTAAAAACAGAAAATATTGTTTGATAGTGTTATTACCAGGGCAGCGTTTTGGTTATTTGAGTACAGTCTCCGATAAAGATATTCATGATTACTGTATTTAAAAAGTTGCTGTGTCATTTACCTGAAATATTGTGGTACTCTAGTATGAGAAATGTGTTTATTTAATTTAGGCTTTTATTCAAAACTTCACCACTTGAAATATGGATTCGGAGTTCAGTGATTTTAATCATATCTTCATATCAAATTCATTTGTTCGCCTTCAAACTGTTAATAAAAGATTACATTTCAAATTTAAGCATATGTGAATGGTTTAATTCCCGTGTTAAGACACGATACAACTGATAATAATGATAATAATAACATCCAGAATATTTGTAGTACCTCTGTTACTGTTATTATCTGATCATCTCATCGGTGTTTAGTTATATTTTAGAACTTTTTTTCTGGAATAGTCTAAACATTCCAATCCTTGAAGAAAGTATACCCAGGTGTCAGCACTAGGTTTTTTTTCTGTTGAAGTTGTATTCTACTAGGTGTCAGCACTATTTTAATGTTCTGCAGTTTACTCCTATATTTGAGTGTATAAGTCAAGAAGTGCGAATTCTCTTAAGTAGAGAGTAGGTGAGCTAAATTAACCATATAGTGTTTTTGAAATATTTCTAAATGTGTCGCTAATAAGATACATCATTGTTTATTTTACTATGGAACGAAAATAAAATGGTATTTTTCCACGAATGTATTTATTACATACATCTGCTAACATTTGAAGAAAAACATCATATGGCCTAAATAAAACCAAATCGTATTTCGTGGTGTCGCCCGCAAACTATTCGTTGAGGTTGACTGAGTACAACTCGGTGGTAATTAAATAACTGAATAGTTAGGTATTTTTACTGTACTAATTTTGTATATTAACCACATACTACTACACTGATGTGTATGCATGCGTATGTGCACACGCGCGTGTGTGTAAATTGGGTCTTTCTTAGTACATAAATATAGTTGTGTTTTTAATATTGTATAACCATTATTTAGCATATGGAACGATAAATGGGCCGAGCAAACCCCAAATATAATGAGACACAGTAAAGGATGAAACAACCTTCAGAAATGCCATGTTGAAGTTTGAAGTCAGGTGGTTGCAATGTCACACAATAACCCGTGACGAGTGTAGTACACACTAGCAATGGCTCGTGAAATTCGGAAAGTAAGGATGTTTGGATATTTTTAACGCCCATATGATAGCTCGTGGGTAGAATTGTTTTTAGTGGTAATTCATCTGATCTGATAGGGAATAAAATAATTGTTTTTATGCCATATTTACTTTTATGCCATATTCCCGTCGCTTATAAAGATCACGAGAACAGAGATTTCACATTTCGAAGTAAATATAACTTAGCAAACAATTATTTTATTCCGTATCAAATCATTTCTAACCACCATCATATATGATCGTTGAAAGACATCGCGTTGCACCAGAGCTTTGTTTACATGCGTATTGATCGGTTGACTTACAAAATGTCAGATTCCGACGAAAGTTTTGAAATTGTCAGGGATATCAAACCTTACAACTTTGAACCATTCGCGAAAAAGGTCAGAGACAGTATCATTTGTGAAGAAGTAGTTGCATCAAGTGCAGATGTGGACCCAGGGCAGCTACCTGTGGTGCCGATAGCTGGACCCGGTCCACAACAAGAGTTGGATTAGTCTGTACCTTTCTGGACCCTATTTTCACCCTATTAAGGCATACATGAAGATTGTGGGAATGTATTATTACATTTTGTGGCATTAGTTAATTGCAGAGAGGATACTTCAGAGATACTTCAGAACTGACGTCTGGTGTGATAACTCTTATCACGAAAACGTTGAGGTAAATAATTATATCACATGCGATAATTAACAAGCATAATATCCCCCTTTCTTTGAAATCAATTTTAATTTAATAATACTACTAATAATAGTAATGTATATTTAATAAAGCGCACTTACTACCAGGAGCCATTCAAAGGCCCTGTACAAGTAAAATGTCATAATAATATAAGCTCAAATAATACGTCTGTAAAAAACTATAATATTCGAGCCGAGACACAGGCACCTGCAATAGTATCTGATTGGATGACCTGAGATTTCTCGTAACACATTTTTATTGTTAGTTATATTCATAGATATTAATTAAGATATTCTCACAGAAATCGTTTTCTAACCGACTTATTGTTCAAAGCACAGCCGTCGAATTGGCGATCTCATAATAGGAAAATAGGAATTAGCTTTGTAAATATGCCTGCTATATTAATTGTTTCATATTTACATGTAATCTATCTAAGAAGCAATTAAATTAACAACAAATTTGTATCTTACTTCAGTTTCATATTAAACAGCATTAAGTGAATGTTCAACGTATTTCTGTTCGATATATGTTATATAGCATATCTTTTATTAGTTTAGAATCTCTTTACAAAGAATAACACTCAAGCACATACACACACTCTCACTCACCAACGCACACACGCACACACACACCCGATCACACACACACACACACACACACACAAACCTCTCTCTCTCTCTCTCTCTCTCTCTTATATATATATATATATATATATATATATATATATATATATATATATATATTAAATGACATTAAAACCAATAAAATAGCTTATTAGCAGGTCCTCTGTCACTCTATGTTTGACCACGCATACAGTCACAACATACATCTATTTGTTCGTTTTATTTGGTTCACCAACATACAAACAAAACCTGGGAAATATATAATTAAACTAATATATTAAAATCGGAAAACATAGTTGTTATGCATGCCTAGCACATGCAATGGTAATATAATTTATTCGGTAAATAAACAATTCTATGAGAAATATAACAATCAGTGACATGGCATTTATGCCAGCAAAACCGGACTATGTACAAATAAGTAGCAACACTTACCCTGTAACACAGCCGCTCTGCACAAACCTTACACTATCTCTGTTTCGTCCTGCCTGGAGATAAAATAGGCCATTACGCTACATCTTGTAGACCAGTGTTTAGGAATATTTATGTGCAAGATTTGCCACTATTTAGTTCTTGTCTATCACGATCATAAAAGTAGAGATTCATCCAATCACGACCTAACAAAGGGGCTCTATTGTTACCTCTGGCAATCAATAACGGGAACTTGAATGACTGGTTCTGGTACCGTAGATGAGTAATCACTTCGCATAACTTCGGCATACGATCTCTTCTGATGTTTGCAGAGCAAGATGTGATAGATGATTATGATACAGCGACTCAGAAATGATAGATCTTGCGGCACCTGTATCCACTATGAACGTTATCTTTGTCCCTTCAATTTCGACTGTGTCATAACTAAGCCCTTGAACTGTATTTACACTATCACTAGCCTGATGAGTGTTACTGCTGTACCTATCGTGATGATTTACATGTTTTAGCAATATGTCCAATTTTGGAACATTTATGACATAACCATGTCTTGGCATAACAACTGTCTGGATTATGCTGGCCATTACGCCGATGACATGTTTTATGCTGTTTGTTAGCAGTCTTTTGTCTTGACTTCTGTGAGTCATTCCTTTTATTTTTCTTTGACTTCGGTGAGTCACTCCCCCTATGGTTATCCTATTTAGACTCTGTGTAACAACTGGTGTAGATTGACACGACTTCGTCTCATTGTGCGCTAGTTTCATTGTCTGAGCTTCAGAACAAGCTTTATTCCAAGTCAGATCTGTTGTTGTTGCTAAAGAGAACAATCTAGTCTTTATTGCTGGACTCCGTACACCAATAAGAAGTCTGTCCCTCAGAGTATTCTTTAGTTCTTTTGCTTGCATATAATTTCGCAGAATACTGTTGTTTATACTAATTAACAGACATTACCTACTGCTTAATTTGAGTAATTGTTGATGTGTAATGGCTTCTAAATATTTGTCATTCTTTTGCAAAAATATATTACCAGGTGTCAGCACTAGGCCAGGCAGCTCTAAACTTATGCATTATTGCAGGTAGACAACACTTCGAGTATTTATACTTGATACAAGTAAACCCATATAAGCATCTACGTATATTTTGTATTTAACCTAACATTCGCTAGGTAGCGCCATGGATAACATATGTTTAAGGAAAACCTGGTGAGAACGAAGAAAACGTAATACAGGTATTAACTGTGTTCGCTGGAATTGTAGTAGTACTGCATATATATATGATCCCTTCTCTAATTCTTGATTACTTAATTACTAGCATCGATATCTTCCAGTTTGACAAAGGAATTATTGTCAATAAACGTGACCTATTTCAGGCTATTAAACAGAAACTTAGGTAACGAGTGTGCAGCTATTAAGCATCTTTATGTGTCAACAATAGGTGTATGCTGCTATTTTCGGTTAAGAAGCCGTATGTAAAGATAGCCATTTATATATCTATATTCGGATCCTAGCCTTCGTGTTTCAGCGTTTGCGCGTGTGTGTATGCATGTGTGTTTGATAATCTGTGTCTATGCGCGCGCGCACGCGCGTTTGTGTATGTGTTAGTGTGTTTATGTGTATATGTATGTGTGTTTGTGTGTATGTGTGTATGAGTGTATGGGTGTGTGCCCGTTTCCGTGTAGTGATCATATACAATAGTATGTTTGTTATGTACACACACACACACACACACAAAAATATATATATATTGATGTATATTTAAACATCATTAATTTAATTTCATGTCTAGAAATGTCATCAGCGACGGTTGAGATGTTATCTGCGACTACCGTAAATAAAACTATATCACGTATCTTTATTTTGTATGTAATCTAACTATACATGTTATGTCGTTTTTAGGAAAATAAAAGACTCGCTATCTGCGTTATTTGACATAATAAAACATCCGAAGATGAAACTATATGAAAACATTATAAGACGTCTTAAGATGTTTTTAATTGCCCCGGGTAACTTTGCTATGATGGAAGACATACAACTATGTGTATTTGAATAGAGCGATCTTGCGGGCTATCAATTACATCTGAAGAAAATAATCAAACTTCGTTTAAGGAGCTATAGAACTGCTCTCTAACAAGATATATTACACCATTCCAAGTTTAAAATGTCTTATTTTTACTTTGCACTAATCAATAAGAACTGAATACTATATAACTACCATAACGGATGGCCAACCACGACAAATTCACACACCATTTCTCTTGCAGTTATTTCACCTTTTAGATCCTTACTGCAACCTATATGATTATCTCATAGAAATATCCACATATCGCTAATTTGATGCTGACATTACCCCATCTATGCACAATTTTCAAGCATATCCACCTATAGAACCTGTAAAACATCGGTGCGTGAGAATTTGTAGTCACAATAACACATCCACTGCATTATCCTTCACACAATCCATTTATGAAAAATAATCTAGCAATATAGACTTATGAACTAGTTACACATTTTCAACTAAATTAAAGGAATATTTGTTGAGACAAATTCAATGTGTCCCGACAAAGTTCACTAATATTTAAGTCTTACGGTACTGATAACATGTATAAAGCTTATGTTTTGCAGTTAAATAGATATATTCATGAGTTTGTTATGTTTTTATTTTGAAAGGGAACGCAATCAATCAGTGACATATATGATTTTCAGTTATATGACTGTTATACAATAAAACATTGTCTGTCATCAGACTAAACGTGAATCATTATCTTTATTTAAGGTAATAAATCAGGATGTGTTAATTATTACTTTTCATTAATTGTCTGTTTATCATGATTCGTACCGTGGCATTAGTTGTTTTAATATACAGGGTTATGTACACAGCAGCCATCCATACCTCAGTGTGTCCTATATGTTTCCAAGTTTGTATCGTTGTATCCGCGATTTCAAATCTCTGGACACAGCTCATGGACCAATGAATTGTCAGCATAATCGGACCAAGCATTATTGGAAGGTAGCTCGAGTTGTCCAAGTATTCAATCAAATGTTTGCCTAAATTGTTTTTCATAAAGTTATATACAAACGTTTAAAATTAATATTTATCATATTTCAGCTAAATTGTTAATGAATATCAACGAGAATATATTTAAGAAGTGTGTTCTTCCTTTTCTTGATTGGTGAATTGTATATAAATATATGCAATTTTTTATAAAGCATCACGGACACGAGATGAATTTAACACCAATCACGTGCCAATGTCCATCACCTGGTTCTACGACTTGTTAAATAACAATAGTATATATACACTAATTCGTGTTCAAAAACGTGTTTTTAATGAATAAGGATTAAATAAAAACTAACAACTCAGTAAATATAGATTTAGCAGTCATTAAAATATCAATGTTATTTTTAATTATAGCATTTGTTAATGGAACTAGATCCATCATTATTGATTCCAATTAAAATGATCTGGTAGATCTACCTATTATTTGTGTTTGACCATATGTCAAACAAAATGTATGTCAATAACTGATAGATCTAGCAGTGTTCCATCTAGGACTGGGATTCCATGATATTTTAACCTATGGCACAAAAACAAAACTCCAAGGGCACCACATGGCACAGAATAAAACCCCTTCACACAATATTGTAAGTGGTGTGCGCATTAACGGTCTCCCCGTCACTATTAGATGGTTTTCGTGCCAATGGCTTTTCCCAAGGGCCAGTGAATCTTTCAACAAAACATCAAAGTTTTAATGTAGCTAAAACATGATATTTTATACTCTGATGTTATGTTTGTATTCTATGTTGTATTTAGAAAGCTTATTTTCCTAAAATAGATGTTGATTTATAATAACTTTTGTTGACTACATTTCACTTATATATTTAGTTATCAGTGACTTTTAAAGCTAAACAGATACACCATAAATGTATTAACTTCTTTCTTTAAGAATATACTTTTGTTTTTGCTGATGGTTGTGTTGTTACTGCTATCTAAAATTCCTTGTGGTACTAATATTAGGAATGTTGGCTGATGATAGCTATCGAGCCACAGATAAAAAAAGTGTAATGTTTTTTAGACCAAAGGTAATGAGGTAAGTTAAAATATGAGATACCCTTCAGACATGCCAACGTCGAGGTTTGAACTCAGCTGGTTGAAATATGTTACTATGTGTAGACCATGTAGTGACTTTGCTATGTGTATTTGTATAGAGACTTAGTCACTTTGCTATGTGCGTTTGTGTAGACTATGTAGTGATTTTGTTATGGGTGTTTATGTCGACCATGTAGTGACCTTGTTATGTGTATTTGTGTTGACCATGAAGTGAAAATTGTTATGTGAGTTTGTGTACACCATGTAATGACTTTCTTGTGTGTATTTGTCTAGACCATTTAATTACTTTGCTATGTGTGTTTATGTAGACCATGTAGTGACTCTGATGCGTTTTTGTGACGACCATGTAGTGAATTTATTATGTGTGGTTGTGTAGACCATGTAGTGACGTTGTTATGTGTTTTGAGCCGACCATGTAGTGACCTTGTTATGTGTGTTCATATTGGCCATGCAGTGACTTTGCTGTGTATGTGTGTCGACCAAGTAATGTCTTTGTTATGTGTGGTTGTATCGATCATGTAGTGACATTAAAGTGGGTGTGTTTGTGTAGATCATGAACTGACTTTGTTATCTGTGTTCATATTGACCATGTAGTGAATTTACTGTGTGTATGTATCGACCATGTAATGACTTTGATGTGTCTGTGTCGACCATGTAGAGGTTTTGTTATATGTGTTTTTGTCGACCATCTAGTGACTTTGCTATGCGTTTATGTGCCGACTATGTAGTTACTTTGTTATCTGTGTTCATTTTGACCATTTTGACCATGTAGTGACTTTGCTGTATGTATTGTTATTTATGTTTGTGTCGACCATGTAGTGACTTTGATGTATGTGTTGTGTAGAACATGTAGTGACTTTGTTATGTGTGTTTGTGTCCACCATGTAGTGTCTTTACTGTGAGTATGTGTCGACAATGGAGTGACTTTGATGTATCTGTGTCGACCATGTAGTGACTTTGCTATGTATCTATGTATCGACTATGTAGTGGCTTTGTTATGTGTGTTTGTGTCGACCATGCAGTGGCTATGTTACTCCATGCCATTTTCTTGGGTTTTCCACTGTAAATCATCATTTTTAGATGTGGGCTGTGCCAACAGAAGATCAAGTGAATTGTACATGCAACTGAAGCTGTTATTTAAAACATACCAACGACACGAGCTGTATCCAAAGCCGCCGCTCGTTAAACGATAGTGTTTCTATTCTCCGATACTGCGAATGACACGTCGGGACTATAATAGCTATACATTCAACAATTTTCATATATCAGTGTAACCTAATTACTCATAACATGGGAAAATAGATCAAGTGGATAGGCGCTTTAATTTAGATCCCACCATACCTAACTGCATATACTTAGGGACGCTAAATTAGACATAAATGAACATTTACTTAATGAGGAACGGAAAGGTATGAGAATTAGCTGTTAGGTTCGAGTAAATCGTAGTATTTACTCAGGTTTGAGACGATATTTCTTTCTAATCCAGTAATAATACATTGTGCAGTATTGCTACTTTGTTTTTATTTTAGCTAAATCACTTCAGTGATTCCATACCGAGTTAGTGTACATTCTCACGTGGTGAACAAACTGTAATGTTTTTTAACACGCTACACGCTGAGGTTCTATAAAACGCTTAACATTTCACATAGGTTAGAAAAAAAGTGAGCTTCGGTGGCCTAGCGGTTAAGCACTCGGCACTTGGTGCCAACGGTCGCAGGTTCGAACCCCGTAAGAGGTCGAAACATTTCCGGGGATTAATTTCTTGGCTCAATACATCTTGGGTGGCTGACCACGTTAAATGGCGCTGCCGTCTCCAGTGAATTATTTAAAATAAAGGGGGACGTTAAAAACCCCATGAGGACGTAAAACACTCTGGCAGTGACCACCCTCATGGTATTTCGGCTCCATCTTTCCGTACTGCTCCCCTGTGAGTGGTGGGGGAGGAGGTTTCTCAACCACTCCAACATAGAGGCTGTGCTGATTAAGCGACAGCCCGGGGATTCTCCTCGAACAACAAAACCATAGGTTAGAAAAGAACTTCGACGCCAGACTAGTCGGATATATATGGTTCATATAGGTAGGATTTATTTAGTTATTTGAACCCAGAATTAAGCTGAGGTCAGCATCTGAGGTATCGAAATGTTTTATATACAGGTTTCTTTTAGACCACAGAAAATTACTGTTGAATGT
>JAODUP010001251.1:90000-111013 GCA_025642065.1 Paralvinella palmiformis
ATGATGAAACTAAGTAAATATTCTTGAAAATCACAATGATATTATATTATTGTAGATATTACTACATGTACTTGTATGACCTACTTAAATCAGATGCGGAATAACTTCAAATTCTTATTTATTTTCTAGTAACGTTTTTAATTACAATGTATAATCAAATTGTGTATTATATTCATTTCCTGTTCTAAACAGTTTTCTTCACCCATATTCATTCACTTTACACATATTTCAAGGACATATCAAAGTAGTACAGCTGTTTCCTAGCTTAGGAGATTGTCTTTCCCTTTACATGTCACATATAATGTATTGATAACTGTCGCACTGTTTCCACTGATTTCGGCACTGAATTTACCCCCAAGGTTCATTAGTTTCCCAGCGTATGTGATAACCGGTTATGAGCGTCGGAGCAGTATCCAGACTTTTGAATGTTTCTTCACCTAACGGGATAAAATATGACCCCGTGTCAATAAGTATTTTGACAAGCGATTTGTCAATTGTCAGAGTCACTAATGGTTTGTTGACACTTTGTACTTCCATCTTATTCGGGTAGTGACCATATGTAATTGTCCACTTCACATATTGGTTGTGTGCAATCTACTTGTCGTACCATCGTCCCCTGTTGTTTGAGATGTGGCTTGTCTCGACCTCTCCTTTGTTGTTGTCGTCTGACCCAATTAGACTTGTATGGTGGGTCAGCTGACTTGCAACGTTTTACAAAATGGCTCAACTTCCCCTACTTGTGACATGATTTTCATTTAGCTTGGCAATTGTTTTGATGTGGGTCTTTCCCCCACATCTATAACATTGTTCACCTTTTCTTGCTGTACCCCTCTATTTTCTTTTAGGTCTTCTTTGAATCATATAGACCGAGGTATCGACTTCCTATTTCCTAAGCTTGTTGTTTAGACAGTTCAAGTGAGCTCTCCACACTGAGGAGTCGCTAAAGTGTCATTTTCTCACTCAAAGAACGTATTCTCAGTTTACTAGTTCCCACAGTCTTGTGAAATAACTGTCAAAGGACTCATCTACCGTCTGTATCCGTGCCATTGTCAGGTGTCGTGACAAATATATCATTGATTAACTCTCCGACAAAATATAACAGCCAGACTCGCTCGTCGGTGAGTTTCGGTATTTTACTAAAAACAAGGAGCCACGTGAAGCGTGACAGATAATACTCCGACGTCATGGTTTTTAAGGGAGAAATACCAGTTCAAACTTCGAACAGTGACAGTGTTGTTGTACTTAACCATTTCGGTAACATTGCACATTTGACGTGCGTGACGAGCGGCAACATCGATGTTTCCTATGTGAAGTTGGTTTTTGCGTCGAAGTTATATAGTATCCTAGAAATATTTATCGAATGCAGTGTCTTCTTCGACTGTTTCGTGTTCTCCCACGAATGGTCTAGACAAACTCAGACGGATTGATTTTAACCAACACTTTATTAGTTTGCGTACTGTGCTTCAATCTCCGGATGTCTCGGGTGCATACATTATGTTTCTTGTAAAGTAGATATAGGGACACACACACACACACACTTATATATATATATATATATATATATATACGCACGCTCGAGCGCGCGTGCGCGCGCGCGCACTCACACACAAACACAAACACACATATGTAAATATATATTATTGTGAGCATCCACGACAATACACAGATGAAGTGATAAAATGTGGTAAGATTAATGGTCTGATATTAAATTATAAATGGTCACACAAACACACACAAACACAAACGCACACACACACACGTAAATATATATTTATAGTGAGATAATATAACTTAATAAACTGATAATTGACGTAGATGTATTAGTAATCAAAACCAGTCTGTTCATAAATTTAGTGATGATTGATCAACTTACTTGTATTTTTCTTTTTCATGACAAATAAAACAACCACAATTATAACGACACAGAGAATCACCACTCCAAAAATAATACCAGGTACAAACATCTGTGCAGCAGTCTGTGGCTGTCTTTCCTCACTTTCTGAAATGTTAAAGATAATTATTGAATATCTGTGTGAGGTTATATTATGTGTTCCATCGAACCAATATCCAACAACAAGAATAAAATATTAATATAAAAATGAAACCGTGGATGGTCAGCATATTATGGAGAAAGGAAATCATTATCAGAGAAATCAATATGAAAATTGTTATAAGTAATAGTTTATTTTATACCGACAACATATTCATTTATGTGAACAAATTAATTTGTTTACACAAATACAAAACATATTATTTCCTGCACACAAATATAATAAACTGGACATGAGAGTGCATATAGCGTTAACACTATCTAATTTAATGGGTCAGTTCAGTATACATATATTTGAACTCTGTATTGACTTAAATCCAGCTAAAAAGACTGCATGTGAAATAATATGGTCTATATTATTATATTAACCATGCATGTAGAAAAAGTTATAAATATCCACTGGAGTAATATATTACCCTTGACCATACAATTCTTGGTTATTGCCGATAACATCATAACTTAATTGATAAATATTTTAATTGAGTAGATTGGAAAGGTTGCTTAACATTTTCAACTTGATCTTAAACTAATTTTGATATAAACATGGAAGTATGCTTGTTATTAAATAAAAGTCATACACAGACAACATATTCCACTCTGATTTATCCATATAATATTAAGTTATACTTATAGCAAACAACATATTCGATAAGGACTTGATTTAATATTGATATACGGGAATAATTTGGATCTTAATGCAGGAATATACAAATTCAGCTGTCAATTTGGTTCAGTTTTCTAGCAGTTAGAAAATGCACATATCTAATATGGTAATTAAAAATTACCAGGTACAATGTCTAAGGTAGGACACAGTAATGATACAACTTGATATAATGAAGTAAATTAATGCATACCTTTGATGCACCAAGGAAAATATAAAGGAAACAATTCTTTAGAAATTAAATGAATCTTAATCCAGTTAATTCTCTACATATAAAGATATAAGATACTTAAAAAGCAAAGAGCATATATTATTAGTGCAACAGCAATCAATAGTTCATAGTGATAGACATTTTGTATTTTACAGCCATATAATTTTAATTATTCAAAAAGGTGAATTATCAGTCGTTAGTTCAATGTTTTGAACAAAAAAACACAAATCTGGATTGATATCTTGAAGTAAATATTTGATTGTTGGTAAAATGTGTTGTCACAGATAATAATATCGTTTTTAATATTTTCTGAACCAAAGTTAAGTGACAGGAACAACTATTATATTAGGTTCATGATAATATTAGATTCATTTCTTCTCTAAAACCATTGTTAGTAACCTATTGAAGAGAAGAAATTACTTTAATTTTATATTAATTATGTCAGTTAATATTTATTAGTACATGTATATAAAATGTGGCAAAAGGAACCATATAGCATATACTATCACATTTGTTTAAATACGATATTGGAATATTGCAAATTTGTGATTGAAGTCCTGGAAATAAAATAATATCAATGCAGATTGCGTTAGTATTTTTCTAAACTTCTTATAACGAAATTCATTATTAAAATAGGTAGGTTAATATACCTGGTTGCTTCAAATGAAACATCAGTTCTCCTTCATTCCATCCTCCATATTGATTATTTGTCCATATAAAATAGTAACCATAATGGCTGATGGTAACATTAGTTATACTGAGTACAGCCATATCATCAGATACCAAAAGACGTACATTTTCTGGGTTGGTTGTCGTGTCATTTGATGAGTTACTTATAGAAAAGGCCCAGTGCCATTGATCTTGTCTTGGTAATGGTCGACCTATGATCCAAACTTTAAAGTTTGCTGTAGTTCCAATTTTGACTTCATTAACTCGATCAACAGGATCAAACTTATACCACCCAGCTGAAACTAAAATATATAATTATTTAAAATTAAATATTAATATATCAAAGACTTCTAAACTTGTATATAATATTGAGAAATAAACTGTTAGAGTTTAATTTAGAAACTAATGAACATAAATTGTGTCTTGTTAAGGAAGAAATATTTATAAACATAAAATATATCAGAAACTCATGGTGTCAGCAAGTGCATCGTAAAAATATCAGTATCAATTTCTTCAGCGATGCACACAGAGAGAGAGAGAGAGAGAGAGAGAACACACACACACACACACACACATATTTCGCTTTGGTGTCAGCAAGTGCATCGTAAAAATATCAGTATGAATTTCTTCACCGGCAGCGACACACAGACACATACATACACACACAAGCGCGCGCGGGTGACTATCAAGTAGTATTACATAAAACGCGGCATGTTTGTGAGATCCTAATAACAGTTTGGTGAAAATTGTTATTTGTTATTTATGGAATAATAATGGATTAGTAGGCAGGGATGTGACGATTTTATTCCGACTCTGGCTGTTATTGGGTTGAATTCTAGTGTTGCGTGTCAAGGATGGCCAAAAACATATTTCCTTCAGCTGGTAGGAAATATGACGCGCGTATACGTCGAGGTGCTTCTGAGAATTTGCTTTTCACTACCCAAAAAATCGACTTATACGCCAGTATATACGATATTATAAATGTTGAAATAAACAATTCGAATTGAATAAAAACTGGGGATCACCCATGAAACTACTTATTGGGACAATAAGTGTTCCTTTTTTATATGCCCTGAACCTATGTAGGTGGCAGGAACAACTATTATGTTAGGTTCGTGATAATATTAGTTTGTTTCCCCTAAAATCATAGTTAGTAACCTAATGAACAGAATAAATGACTAATATTATATTAATTATGATAGTGAATATTTTTTAGTACATGTATATATAATGTGGCAAAAAACACATAGCATATACTTTCACATGTGTATAAATACAATATTGGTCTTGGAAATAAGATAATATCAATGCAGATTATGTTAGTATTTTCTGAACTTCCCATAAGAAAATTCATTATTAAAATAGGTAGGTTAATATACCTGGTTGCTTCAAGTGAAACATCAGTTCTCCTTCATTCCATCCTCCATATTGATTATTTGTCCATATAAAATAGTAACCATAGTTACTGATGACAACATTAGTTATACTGAGTACAGCCATATCATCAGATACCAAAAGACGTACATTTTCTGGGTTGGTTGTCGTGTCATTTGATGAGTTACTTGTAGAAAAGGCCCAGTGCCATTGATCTTGTCTTGGTAATGGTCGACCTATGATCCAAACTTTAAAGTTTGCTGTAGTTCCAATTTTGACTTCATTAACTCGATCAACAGGATCTAACTTATACCACCGAGCTGAAACTAAAATATATAATTATTTAAAATTAAATATTAATATATCAAAGACTTCTAAACTTGTATATAATATTGTGAAATAAACTGTTAGAGTTTAATTTAGAAACTAATGAACATAAATTGTGTCTTGTTAAGAAAGAAATATTTATAAACATAAAATATATCAGAAACAGTTATACTTTAGTTAAGAGTGACAGGAGATACTCTAATTCCATTATCACCCTAACATTGATAATTATCAGAATCTACTATATTAAAATCAGACAAATTTAAACAACAATGAGTGTTATTTATTTGACTACACCCAAGAGCCAGTAAACCAGATACTGTTATGTTAGTCAACTTGATGGAAGAGGGGTCTGGTCTAATGTTAACAGTAGATGCTACTGTGATATTTGAACCCTGGATAAGGTCATCGTTAGGTGTCACTGTAATACTTATCTCAGGAGGATGTTAATAATAGTAAAACAAATTTAGCAATTAAGCATTTGTTCATTACAACAAAAAATAACTACAAATTGTCAATTTTGATATTCTGGTTTAATCTTATTTATGATGATGATGATTGATGATTTACAGTCATTTCTGTGCACGAAGATAAATGGGCCGAACGGCCTCCAAGGGTAATGAAGGGAAGTAAAAGATGAAACACCCTTCAGATATGCCCACGCCGAGATTCGAACTCAAGTGGTAGTGATCTGTGGGCCAACGCGCTACCAACTAGACCACGGACGCGCCCTAGTCACATGAATAATAGTAACAACATGTGTATATACTTACGCACAACATTTAGTGTTATATCCTTGCTGTTTCGAAGTCTTGATCCAGTTTCCTGAGCTATACATCTATAAGTTATGTTGTCATCTTGTATCTCTACTTTGTCTATTATAACTGTATTACCACTGACACTATGTCTATCATCATTAGTTAAGTTATTATTATCTCTCTGCCATGTATACTCTATGTGAGGCTTGTCTTTAGAAGGTAGATTATCAGGGAATGTGGTAGTAGAGTGGGTAGAACACGTCATTGTAAGAGTTGTGTTCTCCTCTACATCTGGTAAGTTGTTAGAACTTCTGATGATTGGAATATCTGGAACATCTATTAAAATAAACGAAAAGACACATTTTATAAATATTAATTAAAGTTTTCAAGTATGAGATAACATTGATGGTTATATTTATTGCCATATTAGTATTTTTCTTTATACGGTATTCAATTTTCTATAAAGGATGATTATGTTTACATAAACTTTATATTATTATTATATAATGGAATATTGAGCTGTAAACTTATTTGATAGGAAATGTTTTAATATACTGCAATCAGATATGTATGCGCAGAAGCTTGGATGTACACATACACCCACAAACATAAACATAAACTTTCTCATATTTCGCCTCATGGGTAAGCCAAAGGGTGCTGCTGGTGAAAAGTCTCAACACATAAGATAACTTCTTTGACACCACAGTTTATATTCAACGGTAATTGTCTGTGGAACAAAGAAACCTGTATATAAATCATTTAGACAACTCAGATGCTTTATTCGAGCTTTCGATAACTATAGGTGTGGTGGGATCTAAATTAAAGCACTTATCCGCTAGATATATTTGACCCATGGTCGAGGCAGATCCACCAAACCGGGAATGACTTGTCGGGATTATAATAGGTATACTTTCAACCATGTTCTTATATCAGTGTAATTTAATTACTCTTAATATGGGGGGGGGACTCTGTCCATAGCTTAATACCCATGGAGGTGCCCGCCAGAGTAACAAACGACTCCAGGAGTATAAATCCATCAAACAACATTGCATGAATCCATAGGTCGTTTCGCCAGACCACACAATAGGACAACAGTACAGATGCTACATTATACATAACAAAGCTGATAGAGCTAAACATGTTGTAATAACGACATAACATGATTTGTGTAATAATATAAAATAGCTTGTAGTGTGTAGCATATTTATGTCACCTAAACATGTCCTTTGATAACCATATGGAGTTGCATTTCAATAGTGAATGTGTTGTGATCCACTTGACCAATTACTGAGAAAGGTTATTGCTTCACAGCTGGTACGTATATATATTAGAACATGTTAGTTTCTATTATTGTATTTCTCTTATTCCTTAGGTGGTGGCTTAATGGTGATACGAGTTGGAATTATAATCGATATTATAGTTTAAGTGCTTTGAAGGATTGGAATCCCTGTTTCAGACATACTACCACCGACGGTAAAGGATAATTTGATGTAGTAATTAGCAATTACATTAGCGCCTCAGTAGAAAAATATTCCCAAAACATAGGTGTGACTTGGATTCAAACCTGCAGCCTCAAGCTTCTCACCAAAATACTCGTATTACTGCTCTACTAGAATGTCTGCTTTATCTGTGTCCCTAGCTTTATAAATGGGGATAATAGTTGCACTTCCTAGGAGTGCATATTATAGAGTGATTTAGTTAACATAATACCAGTTTCTAGTAATATTTCAAGTCTTATTATTATTATTTTATTATTGGGAACATAACTTGTACTGTCCACCACTAAGCTTGCCCTTAAGGGACGTACTAATCCAATCACTTTTATAATGTTAG
This sequence comes from Paralvinella palmiformis, assembly GCA_025642065.1. Lineage (NCBI taxonomy): Eukaryota > Metazoa > Annelida > Polychaeta > Terebellida > Alvinellidae > Paralvinella > Paralvinella palmiformis. The sequence continues at coordinate 97,884 of JAODUP010001251.1, forward strand.
AACTGTTGAAGATATATGTTTTGCCTGAATTCTTAGATTTTAAATAAGTATGTGTAAGTTTGGAATATATGGGATACACAATATTCACCAACACCAATTAACTATATTAAACGTATTTTATGCACGATTTGTGTGCGCATTTGCTTATAATTAATGTATTAATTTTATTTCATGCTGATAAACATTTTGATTAGGACAATGTACCTTTTATATCACTGTATTATTGGTCGAATATCTTTATATACTAGTTATTGTTGGGTTATGTTTTAATTTCTTATATAGTTTCCTGAATTCATAATGTTTGCCGTGGGATACATATCAGTAAATGACTCGTTTGTTTGGCTTTCCATTAGACTTTGTATCATTCGGGAGTTCAAAATTGTTTCAATTTCAGTTTCTTTTAAATATGAGCACAAACATGGTATAATGTATATCTAGTATTTCATTTATGAATTCCTTACAAAATGTGTTTGCACCCATGAGCAACATTCTGATAATATTAGTCAGATGGGCATGGACCGTCAATTATTCGTGGGACAAGACCTCTATAACTATTTTCATGGATTATAAAATTTAAAACAATACTCTTTGTTTAAATATTGGGTTATAGGTCTACCCTGAACAGTAATCTAGTAACAATAAATAAACTGTGCCGGATAGGCTGAAACGGAAACCTAATTATTATTTATCGGTCTCTCTCTCTCTCTCTCTCTCCTCTCTTTTATATATTTTAATATATATATATATATATATATATATATATATATAATTATTAAGTACGGTTTATTTATTAAGGTGAACTACAAGTAAGCCAAGAAAGTGTTAGCATTATAACCCAGTTAAAAGTGAAAGAGCCGGGACAGAAAATATGCACTTATTTGATTTCTACCCAAAGAAAATGTCATAATAACTATGTGTATTGTTTGACCCGGAATAGTATTGAATAGTTAGTGTTTTTGTATGATCTCCTGGTAATAAGCAAACAAATGGAGAACTCTGACACATCTCAAAGTGAAAAGCAGCTACCATAAAGGCAATCCTCTGATAAATAGTCCATGTCTGTATACTGGATTCCTGAACATCGTCATTGGTCCACTAGTTGTACATCCACTGTATGTACACACAGGTATACACACGCCCATATACACATATATACATTTACTAACGGAAGGACACATACAGATGAACAGACGTAAAACAGAGTTACATTTCTATGTGCCAATTTCCCCATATCCTCTGAATCCTCAAACGCAATAAATACATTAATCAACGTTTTGGTTATGTGATATTTAAATTGATTGATTAAATCTATCATTATAAATTACTACTGTTTATGTTGTATATTATAGCTACTTACCATATAGTATTAGCCATGCCTTTGGATATTCTCTAATGAATAAGTCTTTCGTAGTCTGGATCATAACCATGTAGTTATACAAGACATCACTCTCCTGTATATTGGCAAGAATTAGGGTGATATTTTTGACGCCAGTTTTCAAATTTGTTGTCACACGATCTTTGTAATCAGACGACAATCTTGTTTCACCTGGATCCCAACTACAAATACGTTTTCCTCTAGATGGAATCATATACTGTATGGACACATACTTCGCTTCCTTTTCATCTAGATCCTGATTTAGAATCCACGATAATGTCACCGAATCATTTTGGTAACAAGCAACAGCATTTGGGTAAACCATTACTTTTGTAACTGTAAATGACAGATTTTCAACTTAAGATTTGTTCATGCACGCACGAGCCACCGCACACACGCGTGCAAACACACGCACACACGCACGTATGTACGCACGCACACGCTCACACATATCGACACGCGCACACAGACACACACTCATAAACACATATAAAGAAAGCGGGAGAGAATGAGAGAGATATATCCAAACATCTTACTATAATTTCTGAATAAGTAATACTTATCCAATGCAAAGATATATGTGGAAGTGACGGGGAAAGTATGTTAATTATTTTAATAACGTATATGATTATACTAATTACATATAAAACTGAATGAATAAGATAATGCTATATACCACCCCCCTATACTTACGACTATCACGTGCTTTTGCTATATGATAGCAAAAGCTACTTAACATCACAATCAGAAAGATTTTGTGCAGCTTCATATTTCTTATTTCTTTGAAGTCACAACTACCTCCTAATAATAAAGTGTTCTGCTTGATACTGGCGTCAGTTAATTGGTTTTGTGCACAGCACGCTCGATTCCAAAGCGGGCTTAGTTATGAGTAGGCCACACTATAGCCTGTTTACTGAGGTGTGGAGCCTTTTCTGATTTATCAGTATGTAATGTTTGTGCATGGTAGCGGCCTATGGTACTGTGATACTATGGTATTTACTTGACATAAAACGTTAAGGCCTAGGTTAGTGAAATATAATTTACGTAACTGAGTATGAACTATGATGGCATCTGTCTTTGCGATTTGGGCTTAATAAGTCTGGCCTGACATGGAGGCTGTAGTCCATTTGCTAAATTTTGAACCCATGAAGTTTTTTAGGTGGATTTATCATCACCGATAAAATCCAGTTGGGTTGTCATTCCGATAACCTTGGGAAATTAGTGCCTCCTCCATTATCGAAAATTCTATTTTATATAATATTGTCGAAGGTATGCAAGATACTGTCACAAAATCGTGTACATACCTAAGTTATCTAGGTTAACAATTAAGATACATACTATTAGGACTATTAGCATATATATTTATTCCGAATATACAAATTAGCCACTGCCATTAAAGCAAAACCTAGTTTCTTTAATATCTCTGACAGTATGCATAATAATGAGATAAGGTTGTGTCGACAACCACATTTACATGGTCAAGGATTATTATAAAGACAAATTAATAGTCATAAAATGAATTGTTATTTTATTTTATGCCAATTAGCCAATATAATATCATTATCGAAAAACGTACTTGCTTCAAAATACTTAAGGATTTGCATGATAATGTCACAGACATGTTATACGTAGACACATATTCACAGTCAGGGATATCAATAAACCTATCATCAAACGCATAGTGATTAATTTATTGTCAAATAAATCTTGTTTAATCTAACAATTACTGTGCCTTTATCTAACGAACATAGACATTGTACTGTAATGAAACCCTGGAACTATATATTTTTGTAAAGATTGATTAATGATATGAGTGATCGGGTTAATTATATGAGCGATTGTAGCTTTCATTAGCTTTGTCTATATTTCATCTTTTCAAAACTAGATTTAGGTTTAATTTTATTAAAAATGTCAATGATAGCGTCTGGCGCCACATATTGAATGAAACTGCTATTACGTAGAGGTTGGTTCATGAATAATGAGAAACATTTATTTGATTGAGGCACGTTATGACTTGTGCGAGTAGATATGTTGGTAAAGAATATATTGAAGCTTTCAACTAGTTCTTTTTTGTCTGAAACCGGAATATTGTTTATGAGAAATTCCTTACGGAAGGACGATTTATTGCTAAGTTTTTCTATTGCTTCTTCAAGAATTTTTCTATAACATAAAGCTTTCTTTTCCCGTTTTAATGTATAAAAAGTATTATTGAAGGATTTATATTTCTGTATATTTTCTGTATATTTTGACAACTGCTTAGTTTTTTGGTGAATAATTTAGTTTTTGTCCACTGGTAAACCCAGGTTCTCGTTTTAAGAAATCTTGAAGAAATTGACTCACGAAAAGGAAAGGATTTGTTGAATATAGCAGAATATATTCTTATGAATTCGTCATATGCAGTATTTGGGCATTCTACCTTATTAGTAAACTGGAAATTTAGTCCATCTAGGTTTTCTTTAAAAAACTGGATGTTTGCTTGAAAGAATGATCTTTTTTTACGATAGTAGCTTTATGATGTTGTTTATCATTTTGAGTAATGATAAACGTTTCCAAATTTTGGTCTATAGATAACGCCTCTTATTAAATTTGTTCCGTGTGTATTTCTTATTTCGATAAAAAGTGAGTCACAAATATGTGGAATAAATAGACTGATCTACACCACTCCTGGGCCTATCATATCTATGTCGTGAAATAATATTGTAATATCCAGTTAATAGAACAATTTTTGCACTAATAAATTTCACTGATGCCCATGACATCAAGAGAAAAAGTAGGACAGCTTAAATTGCAAATGAGCTGTTGAAATGAATTCCAATTATCGGAGAGACCGCGGTAATTTAAATGGAATAGAGATATCTGATCCCTCAATATGTCGGTGAATGTACGACAGCGTGGAGTCCGAGCCAGCCGAAGCACCCAACACGAATACAAATTGAAAACAGAAAGATGAGAGTGTCATTTAAACCCATCAAAACCACAAATGAAATCGTATGTGAAAGGTTTTAGTTTGAGCTAACCTACAGAGCTTTAACGACAGCCTTGACAAAATAAAACTTTCATTACTGTCAGCCCCATTTATCTCAAGATAAGTAATGGGTTGACCTAATTCAGTTACAGGTTGACATTCTTTTGGTAACCATGGTGACGACAATAAATTACTTATCTGTCAAGGAATATGTTGGAAATGGAAATAGTGATGTGATGATTGATGTTTTACGGCCATTTTTTGCACAAGGTAGGCTAAATGGGCAAAGTAAAAGACGAAACAACCTTCAGATATGCCCACGCCGGGATTCGAACACGGGTAGTAGTGATCTGTGGTCCAGCACGCTACCGCTAGACTACGGAGGCGCCGGAAATAGTGATGTAAATTGTGCTGGATGTAACAACATCAATATGTTACATAGGACGTTATGGTGAATTGTGCCCACTTAGTGACTATCGTTATTAGCAAGATGATTATTTATAATTTGAACGATGGGTTAACAGTTTTGATAGCATGCTGATATGTCTTGATAATGGTGCTGACATAATTAATTATATATAACTTTCAAGTAGATGTTTGATGATTTACGGCCACTTTTGTGCTCAGGGCAGTCTAAATAGTATGAACGACCTCCAAAGATAATGAGGCGAAGTCAAAACTTTGAAGCAGTTATCTTTTATCATTTCTTCACACCGAAAAAAACACACTTATTAGATATTAGCCCGTTTCAATTTATTTGTTTAACTCTTTTGTCTCTAAATGGAGAGGTACAGTCTTGCATCTCAGCATTCCATCAAAATGAATATCAGATATTAAACATATTGACATTAATAACAATAACCGCAAATCATCTATGAATAAGTTAAGCAACACAGGTCAGAATATTTCAAAAACGTTACTTGAACTTTTTTTGATCATTTTTGCAAACCCACTGTTAGTGCGTAATTATTTTTGAAAGTTTCTCATCTTTGATCTACCAAGTCCATAACACTGTTCATGTCTTAACATCTCCCTGATGCATCAATATTATTTTCATTTATGTAAAATTATTTACCTCTAAGTGAGTCTTTAAACCTAGATTTGAAAAGATACTATTGAATTACATCACACAATGGATAAATATTTACGATCTCTGTTAAAAGAATAACATTGGAAAATAATTGTTCGATTTCACTAGACTTTAATCACTTTCCCTAACCTGTTCTAGTTGATCTAGGGTGGATGAATATTGTTTAGTTTAACGACACATCAGCACTATATAGGCCATTCAGTTCCACTTCTAGTTGATCTAACTAGTTGTCCAAATTAGCTGTCAAATGCATCCTGCACGATAATGGGACGTATTAGTGTATTATATCTGTAATTCAGTGTCAGAGTCTTTACTACCCACCAATGACCAAACCACAACCTGACCTCTTATATGTTGGTATCCATTTGTCAATATGATAATGGATTTCTTTTAATTGAAATGGCTTACAGTCATCATCATCTCCTTATGCCAGATGTGTTTACCCTAGATGGGTAAAGAGTCGGTAACCCACGATACTAATTCATTGTGTAACAGAAATATCTCTAAGTTAAATATATTTTGCTGTTTTTGTTTCGAAAATAATGTAAGAAATCCATTCTGCATTCTGCACATTCTTTTAAAGAAAATGATAAATTAAATTCGGAGATTAGGCTTCTGTCAAAAAGCCAATACGCAATACGAAACCAATCCAGATGACTAAAACCGTGAATATCAAAATATACGACTAGACACTAACAGTAACTTTCATTGAATCGAATATGTTAATTTTGCAAGATTTTGCCACGACGTCATGCACACAACACCATATATCAATCAATATATACCCTCAGAACCAAATATGATCAGATAAAGACCATACTGACAGCCTGAAATGGCTCTCTATTTCAAAATATTTTGTTATGTTATTAAAATTGTCTTAACAGCCTTTAATGCGCACATGTATATGTTTTCCTATATATTATCTTAAATTTAGAAACACACAGACTAAGTTTCATAATGGCTTGAGACATTACAGTAAATACGACATATAATATAACAAACATAAACAACGAGATCATTCATGGAAGTGATTTGCAAAATTATAAGAGAAACTGCGATTGATAGCAAATACATCAGTGTGATGTAAATATCTCAGCTTAAGTATCTGGCCTGTCCTGTTGGTCCATTCAGTTGTCCGATCAGCGGGGTCTTGGTTGAATATTATGTTGGTCCTCTTCACTCCAAAGTTTCCATCAAGAAACTCTGCATGGAACTATGGTGCTGTCTTCTCGAGGTCTCCAAGTTAAACTGGCCCTTTGTAATATGTAATATTGTAAGCCAGGGCAGCATCGCAGTGAATACTGATGGGTGTAGAATCCAGCTGCCATCTCCCTTAGCTCTGATGAAGTACAACAGGATCTTAACCATGCTAATATAAGTTGACCAGAACATAAAGTTTGGATTGGCAGAGTGCACTTAGTCAAACTCCTATATATATACATCTGACAGCTTGTCGATTGCAGTACAGAGTTTTGTTCTATGGTCAGCGTTGTTCTGCTTCTTCAACACCTGACCCACACATTGGGTGAACTCTTCAACTGCCACATCATGTTAATGGCCATGTTCAACCACCCATGAGTTGAACATTGGATAAGCGAAACAACCCAGGCCATATAGTCGGCATGTACGTTTCTGTCTTTGGTGGTAAAGCAGTGGTATTCGCTCAGGTCTAATGTTTTGTGGTTGACTTGTCTATTTTGTAAATGCGCATCTTGACTAGGTGGTATCCTTTAATACCTTCTCCAATCTTCTTTTGGAGGGGCGACTTAATATTTGGAATATTTCTTCATCCTCTGTTGGGGAAATCAGAGCAGATGGTACACATTTCAAGGATGTCATGGTTGAATGTATTTCCGTAAGGTTTGAAGCTTTGCCCTACAAACACGAAGAGCCAAAGAAACACTAATTAATATATTGTTACGTGGGGATGACCAACTGGATGGTGCCACAAACAGAGCACTATTTGACTCTGTTCAGAATTACATTATCTCGTCAAGGAGGATAACAAAGTTTTGAATGCCAATCAACATAAATCAGGACAACTTCCAGTGGGAGGGGGTGGGGTGAATAAATGATGTATGAATGAGAAGAGATACTTTGTTGCTGTATGGCGTTGTAAATCCTCTGAAAATTAATCATGTTTAAATAATAACAAATTAAAAAAATTAAATGGCCACAACGGATGTCTTAATTAAATAGGGACTCATTCCAGCTAATATTCTCAAGTAATCATTACCTACGATAATGGTTATCATAGCGATGTTAATTGGTGGGGTCATGGTCAACGCTCTGGCCTTCAGCTGAAGTAACTATGTATTCTCAAATCTAGTGTTGACAAAGAGCGCTGCCGTCACGACAAAGCTGTAGAACAACTAGAATCCGCCCAAGCGCAAACTTCGAAGAAAAGGACTAAGCCTCTTCCCTTTCCCGTTGCTTAGCCCTTGCCTTAGGTCTACACGACCGATCTGCCATTCTCCCTCCCGATATCTGAGGTCATAAAGAATACAATATGTACTCACCATTGTTAATGTGGCCTCTCGTCACAAAGAAGCTGAGACTATGGTCACGAAATAGACTACAAAGGTGGCTGAAGATATCCCCAGAGTCAAAAAGCTGAGCCCCATCAAATAGCCGAAACCATTCCAGGTCAACCGAGAGCGCGAGTTTTTGGGCGCAGTGAGCCAGCATCTGGACAAACATGGTGTTTCTGTCAGGTGAGGCCGAGTTCATCGGGATCATGATATTTTGGAGGGCATTAATCGTACCCTGACAAACCGTTATCGCGGGTTTGAATAGTGAGCTGACCGGTCTGACTGGTAAGAATCTGAAAGATGCCATAGTGGCTTCCGGTGTGGTGAAAAAGCCCGATAAGCCCTCCTGAACGGCTAGTCGATCATACAAAGCAAACATTTCCCTCCTGTATTACTGGCAACCACACAAACTTTGAACACATCTGGATGTCATGTATCGAACCCCACCGGCTCAGTCAAATGAGAATTGCTCGACCATTCCTGATTTCTTGGACCACCCACAGCAATGAGATTCTAATTGTTGGAGATCTAAACGTTTGTGTGGTTGTCGAAAACGATCGTGATGCTTAGAGAGTTGTGGATAAAACATTGTTTGTTGTCTTCAACAACATGTACGTGAACCGATTCATGCATTAGATGAATGACGCCAGTCACATCAAATCGGACTTTACCATCACTGATCTGGGACTTTGCGATCACCATGGGAAACTCACACGTGACCATTTCGCTGGATGCTTCACTCCAACCCTGATCAAACCTACTCACACGCAAAACGACTATTTCCTATAGAAAACTACGTGTCATATATGTGCAGGCTTTCAAGCATGATATCGTAGTTTCCTCCATGTTACAAACTATGCAAGGTGATGTAGATGGTTTGGTGACTGCTTTATCAATTGACTATAATCACTTATTGATAAGCATGCTCCTCGTCGCACTATAATAATTACAGAGCGCCCTGATTGTCTATGGTACACCAATAAATTACATGAAGCTAAACATCTCCGACGGAAGCTGGAACGACGATGGCAAGAGTCGCTTGACTCTCAAACAACCAAATATATAGAGATCAATGTATTGTGGTGAATATACTCATAAAACAAATCAAGGTAGCTTTCTATTCTGAAAAGATCACTGCTTGTTCCCATGACAAGAAAGGCATATACAAGTGGCCAAACACCTGCTTAGTAACAGACAGGGGATCAACATCTCTTCCCCAGACAGGATCTACCACTGAACTAACCGATATGTTTAGCTCTTTCTTTATTGATAAGATACAAAACATTCGACGTGACTTCTATACATATCAGGTGCACGGTATTGACCATGACGTCGATACCTCATCTGTAATTACACCACGGGAGAGGTTTACTCACGCATCAGAAGATGAGGTGAAGACTCTCATCACGAAGTCACTTAGTAAATCCTATAGTCTTGATCAGGTGCCTACATGGCTTCTTAATATGTATGTTGCTTTGTTACTCCTTAATCAGAAACAAGCAGGCAAATAGAACGATCAAAGATTATTCAGATACTTATATTTCCTGATATCTTTTCCACAGTGTGGCCAGGGTTTATCATCTTCAGATTTCAATCAAATGAAATATGACAAGTTTCATTTTCGGAATAATGCTTTTGTCTTTTATGTGTGAGAATGCCTCCATCCGTGTAAGTATTTTTGTGTGCATGTGTGTATAATGCACATTAAAGAAAGTTTTTTTAGTAAGACAAGGTTCATTGGTATCAAGAGTTTACGCTATAGTAACTAAGTAAGTAAGTAACAACATCGTCATACAATAATACAGATACATAATATGTGAAGTTGTATATCCATAAATAGATCGGTGTAATATGTGATGTCACTTAAGTAGATAAATAAAAGAATTGGTCCAAAAATAGATCCCTGTTGAACACCACAGATTACATTCAATATTAGAGATCGAACCTGATTGAACTATGGGTATTGCTATCGACTGGAGAGATAACTGTTGAACCAATCATTAGGTACGCCTCGTATTGTGTCAAAAGTTTATTTTGATAAAAGAGTTTTATGAATAATAGTGTCAAATGTTTTAGTTAAGTGCAAAAACGACACTAATGTTATTTCATTTTAAGGTTTATCATTTGCGTCCGAAATGTACTTGAGGAGATGCATGATTGGGTATATTGGTGAATGTTTTCTTTTAATTTCTAATGCCACATTGATGAGTGTACAGAACATTATTAGTATCTAGAAAATGAATTAGTTTCTTTGCCACAATGTTTTCCATTAATTTAGAATATGCTGCATGGATACTAATAGGTCTATTATTATTGAAAAGGTTATCGTTTCCTGATTTGAATATGGAGAGAACATTAGCTAGTTTAATTTTATCAGAGACAATTCCAGACTCTAAAGAAAGATTGAATATATGTGCTGTGTTCCAAATGGATTCTTTGAGGAGTTTAGTAGAAATATTATCAGGTCCCATACTAGTTTTGGCTTTCAGAGATTTACATGTATTGATGAATTCTAGTGGGTGAACAGGTTCCATAAAGAAAGTTTCCTGGCATCGGGAATCCAGATTGAGATAACGGGTAAAAAGCATTAGTAATTTCATTTGGGTGCATTATGACCACATTGCCCTAGATGAATTCATATTATACGGAATTTTACTTCCGTGTGTTTGTGAATACAAAATCATATATATTACAATATAAATAATTCGCATCATTTGCAAGAAATGTATTAACATAATTAGCATCAACATATTTAGTACCATCAGGAATGTGGATATTTATTGAAGCCTTATATTCGTTTATATTCTTTATGTACAGCTTCTCCCAATTGAAACGATACTTAATTTCATTATTTTTACTGTACATGATAGGAATAATATTAATGTCAATGGTAAAAGATATTGGATGATGATCTGAAAATATACAATCACACACACACACACACACATATATATATATATATATATATATATATATATATATATCGTATTGCATATCCATGAATTCGTTATTTGCATGTATCCAGTTCAATTGTTAACTAGTAGCGTTCTTTCAAATGCAAAGTTGTATTATGTAACATTTATATTGAAGAGATTATGCAAATTCAAATAGTCGACTGATTACCAACTTTTAACCCAACGTATCTTTGTGATCGGCTCACACGCGATGAGTGTAATTCATACTTCCAAAAAAACAGTGTTTATTTAAACATTGCTTAGATCAAGTTATACCATTCCAGTTATTGGTCTAGCATCAACAGAATCACACCTGTATATTAGCTTTGAACAAGTACTTTGGTGATTAGCGCGCACCAGGTAAAAGGACGTCTTCGCACCATTTGCGGTGCACCGGCAGCGTTATCTCACTGTGTAGATCTGTCACAAAACACTCCCCCGTTGACATAATTAGTTAGGCACTAACTCTTTGAGTGCTATGCCATTGCTTCTCCCAGACAACGAGCAAACCTAATTACGAATAACTGGACGATTTTAAGAAGGTGATATACCCATCATAACTCATTTCTTTATACCCGTGTTCGTAACACGTATAAATGAATACAATAGAAAAGATAGGAAACATTCCTACGTAAGAAATTGTTTTGTTATATCCTTGTTTTGTGACATTATAATACAAATATATTATTACCAGATCGATACTATCAATTTAAAACTAAAACTGAATTATAAAACAAACTGTGACAATTGGTATGTTTCTCTTTCTTATAAGAAAACAATAAACATTGTTCATCTCTGCCCGATAAATAATTATAAATTGCCATGTATTACCATCCCAAATAATATCTATCTGTCTGTCTGTCTGTCTGTCTGTCTGTCTGTCTGTCTGTCTGTCTGTCTGTATGTATGTATGTCTGTCTGTATGTATGTCTGTCTGACTGAATCCAGAGTGGCGACTTTTCTTGCTGAGACATGTGTAATGTCTCACCAGTCCCTAAGCCGCCAAGCAAAATCAAAATACGAATCACCTACAGCCGTGGAGTTTGGGTGTAAAACACCCAAGTCAGATCACGGCAGTAGTGAGAATGTTTAGATTAATTATCTAAGCAGCCCTATTTATAGCTATTTTTTAATTGCTGTATCTTTCTTCAAAGCAATACTATATAAACTATATAACCCAATTGTCACTGTCTTCAAAGATCAGTTTTTACAACGGGCAGGCGTCATGAAGCGACTACTATTAAAACTGTTTATCTTAATTACTATTAACAGACTGACATCTGCGCTGAAGCAGACCGTAATAGCGCGTCATAGCTTCGATACTGTTTGAACTATGCTATCATTTTCAAACCTGACCTAACGTCTGCTAATGTAGTTCTTATATGTTATTTATGACAAGCAGATTAGAGCTAATCTTGAATATCATAGTACAAACTGGACATAACTGGACCTAGGAAAGATAATTCTATTCCCACATACAACCAAGGTGAATTATATAAGTTGTTATATAAAACCCACCAACCGCGCGAGCTGTGTCCAATGCCACCGCTCGAGATGCGATGCAGTGTTTCTATTCCTGAGTCAGGAGTACATGCTTTAAGAGCGTACTGTGTCTGCTACAGTCATTTAAATGCTGGATAACCAGGCCAAACATCTAAACGGCGTGCCTCCAAAGACGCAAATAGTGCACGGAATATATAGCTCTAGATCAACTTTTCTTGAATGCAGGGACCGGGAAATATGGTCTCCACGCATAGAAAACGGAACTTTCTCAACCGCAGCATAATATGCCTTGTGATATTTGCTGGAGGGTCAAATACCTCATAAACATACAAATCCAATAAATATTATGACCTACTCGTCACTATTACATCGGCGCTTTAGCAGACCGTTATGGCAGAATTGCCGTTCTATATATTAACATTTTCAAATCAGACCTAATGTCTGCTATACAAACTATAATTGTAATATAGGGTTTTATTAATGACAAGGAGACTAAAGTTAGCCTTGAATGTCATAGTACAGACTGGACATAACTGGACCTAGGAAAGATAAGTCTATTCCCACAAACAACTAAGGTGAATTATATATACAACTAAACTTGTTATATAAAACACACCAACCACACGAGCTGTGCCCAATGCCACCGCTCGAGATGCGACGCAGTGTTTCTATTCCTGAGTCAGGAGTACATGCTTTAAGAGCGTACTGTGTC
>JAODUP010001252.1:0-35000 GCA_025642065.1 Paralvinella palmiformis
AAGTATAAGCTTTGCATACAATGATTTTCAAATATTATGAACAGTGACAGATGAGCTTCGCCTTATGACCTAAACAAGAAAACTAATTTCTAACTTCAACATGAATAACTGTGCTGATATAACGAATATTGGTTTATGAGGAAACCATATGTTGACATTTTCAACATTGTGATTTTTTCAGACCACAATACAAAATGAGCATGATAAGAAACAATAATGCAAAACCTGAGGTAGTAATCCTAGGATACATCCTCAAGCCTTCTTACCATGGACCGAGTTATCACTTTAGCTGCCTTGTCCAACCACTGGTAAAATTATTCACTCCACGATTGAATTTCTGTTTAAAACCCTTACTTCACGCATAATAATCAATTAGTTATATTGTGATGATAAAATATTTGACAACTACTGGAAGATTTGAATTACTATTACTAATACGATACAGCGCCTCAGAACAGGGTTACCTTGGTTATGGCTCTATGTAAACATGCATTAGTATTTTATACTCAACATATATAACTACAACATAATGTCGATGATTCTAAAAGATAAATCTTTCAGTCATGATGTTGTTTAGTCATGGTCAAGATTTATCTATCATAGTCTATATACCACATATGCTGTAATGTCATTAGCTAGACAGTGATTATTTAAGTGGACTTTGAATTTAAAGATGGTTTTATTGAATGTTATACATTTCTTCACCACATTAACGGAAGCAAGTGAAATCATACCTGAAAATGTATGTATGCCGTACGTATGTTAAACCACAGGCATTTTCTTATATCGCTCGGATAGTCCGATTTAATTTTTCCTATTATTGATCAAAGATCTTTTACGTTACTTGTTTGTATTTAAACTTGACCCATCTACCATATTAGGCAATATTATAGCAAACAGAAATATCAACCGTACCAAAATTAGTGAAAATAGTTATGTTTTAAACTACTATGTTCTTTGTCATACAATACCAACAACATACACACATACACGCACGCACACACATACACACACACAAAAAACACAAACAAACAAACCTATACATATAATCTCATTAACAAACACACACTCATACCTAAAGCAGAAATCGAAGATGCATAGATAGATAGATAAATATATAGATATATAGATAGATAGATACATGAAGTCCTCGGATAACGGCAGGTTCCGACTTAACGACAAGACGCCTTTACGAACTATTCTCCATAAGCAATTAAACGTTGTTGTTTCGAGTTACTGACAGCTGTTCGTAGTAATGGACCGGTGAACTATATTGTGAAGTAGCGTGCGCAGAAGAATACGTCTTCAAGCCATACACCATCTTGGATTACCCACCTTTTATGATTGCTTAGTGTTTGTATTTTTGGCGTATTCTCAGCCCCCTCATTATTTATCCTAAGCGTACAACTCATGATCTGTTCACTGCAAAGATCATATATTTGCGCTTTTATTAGCCATGAATTGTTCTGATTGGCTATTAGATAGCCACAAGCAATTGAAACATCGTGCGTCGGTGTGTATGGTCAATGACAATTCTAACTGTTGTTGGATTATCGAGGTAATTCTACATTGAAATGTTTCATTCTATTGGTGAAATGAAGTGTCGGACTCGGAACGCCGAACACGATTTTGACGGAGTAAGGAGTCATTTATAATGGAGCTAAATCCGTCACAGACAATAATGTGTCGAAAGATAAATTTGTCGGATAAACGATGTCCGGATTAACGGATTCTGACCCTATATATATATATATATATATATATATATATATATATATATATATATATATATATACAGAGATGCATATGGACTGCAATCTACTGTTTTCCCACGAGGACTAATTCTAGCCTGCTTGCCTGGCTGCATGGAAAACTCCTCCTACTTTAGTGCCACGGTCAGGGATCGAACCTGTTACCTCCCACGATGCATTACGATGAGAAAAAAAGTATCATACTCTAAATAATGAGGCTGTATAGGAATATGGATAACACGTTTCAGAGGGCCTCACTTCGATCACTCCAATGCTCCAACAACGTTTTTCCCCATGTCTATTTGTCCGACGGTCTGATCTTTCGATACTTTATTTATAAATCTTAGTTTCATATAAAAACACTTTCTTATTTTGAGAGGTGCTAGATCTTACCATACTTTATGCTTTAATGCACAATGTTTATATGGTTCATGGCCGATGGTCTGGACAGTTACACTATTGGGTTGGAGAATCCATCGCATTTAACAAACTGTATGATAGATAGAATTATCTATTCTATAAACAAACCATATCGCACGTTCCACCTGCTCATATAAAATTGATCAGCCTCTTATTTTCTGTTACTATCTGCCAAGAATAGCATAAATAAAGACATAATGCTGCCATTAAGAATTTCGGCCATTTACCATCTGAACAACACGAAAATGGGAACGCGTACCCATTTACATAATGATATTTAACTCAAGACAAATCACGTTTTATTTTATGGATTACGAGGATTAAATTACTCTAAGAGTAAACACCGCTGAATACTAATGATGTCACAATGATCCAATATTTAGACAAATTGTGTTATTTTAAGAAGATTTTCTCCCACGCATGTACGTTAATAAGCTTTCAGACTTTCCTCTCACGTATTTGAAAAGATAACTCCCAAGAAACATTATATCCAAAAAATAATTAATGGCCATGGTAACATATCATGGCTTTTCTCTGACATCCTCAGGCAATCCCCTTCGTCGTAAACTTTATGCATTTTGCTTATTTGTTTACACAGGTTGTCACTGGCATTTCACCATTAGCCGCCATGTTAAATGGCAATTGTTCACATATTTTCAATAGAAGTAAGAGACTGCAAGGATGAGTACGCATAAATATAAAGATACGTAAATGTATTCCTATACATTAAAAACAATAGAATCCGCTTTCGAGATCAACGATCCTTTAAGGTAATTATACCTTATTCAGAACTTCACCTATTTATGATATACTAAAGAAAGAGAACAGGTGATATTGATACTATAAAATAAATCTGTTCATATTCAATGTATGCAGAAACAAACTTTTGAACCTCATGAATTATTCCTGGATCAAAACGCAGTTTAGTTTTATCTGATGACTATCATATCATTATTACGACACCATTACATGTTTAATATGATCGGCAAAGTTCGCCACATTTCAGCTTCTTTTAGTCTAATGTACAGTGAATGTCAACATCTGCTTGACATTTCACTTGAGCGTAGATGAACATTCTAAATGACAGTGCACTTTTGTATAGATTCAACTGTTAATCAATAACATCTACCCGATCATATATCAGAGAAAAGTCCCTTACGAATGTCGTGATGTTTTATCGGGTTCTGCTAGTTATGAGCTGTAACATAAACCATCTCTTTTTTCATCATTTATATATTATATCCTGTTATATCGCTAATATTTCTACACGTTTTGTAAGCCAAAGAAATATGTGTTGATTAATTGACGGAATGAGAATGATAGAAATAAAGATAACGAACTAATACTTCTACACTAATATTTCTTTCAGTTATAAATTATTCTAAAAAAGTAGCTGAAAACTGACATTATGGAAGTACAGCCCTTAATATATAATAAACTTAATCTGTATTTGCTCAATTGTGTAGGTACAGGTAAGGTATTTGTTTTGTTTTGTGTTTGTAAGAGGCGTGCATTATCGTCCTTCCATCAACGTGTTATCAATAACACGATATTAGATTGATATCTCACTATCACAATCAGCCTACATCTTCCCTGATATAATACCTAGTAGTCACGTGTCACTTCGAAGTCAATGACGATTGTGGACATCAATCTAACAGGTCACGATAGATTTAGATTATTTTCATTGATAGATGATAGCAATCAGTCAAATTAAAAAAAAATACTGAGTGGTTTATAATTTCCTTGTTGATGTACAAACGCTATTAGGGTGATATGTTACTGTAATGAGAGTAGTTTGTTGACCTTTCTAGAAATGAACAGGTCTTGATGCCGGAGTCGTAAATATTAAAATTGGGAAATAATCATTGCATTTATCAATAATACACACACACACACACATATATACATATATGTGTGTGTTTTATGTTACATATAATAAAGGCGTGGGCTCAGGTTTTCGTGATGTTTATAATTCTTACAGAATTATGATCAAACGACTACTACCTAAATAGAAAACAAATTGTATATATTAGTACATATATAACGCAGCTATAACAAGAAATAAAGCATATATATCAGTACATATAATATCTATTATGATAATAATTATAATACCTCCGACAATAACAGAAATAATAGTATTTTCACTCAGCCCAAAATAGCACGACTAGTTTCGGTTATAAGAAACCTTTATCAAGTGCATGTGTCTAAAGTATTTACTTTGCCAGCAATATTTATACCAGAATTCCCTAGCTAGTTTTGAATTTCAAACCAGAATCTAGAAACTATTAACATTTGTATCCTTTGTCTAGAACGAAGCGCTGTTACTATAATCAAAACAACTGTTTTGATTAGAGTAATTGAAAATAAACCAACTTTCCAATTTTTCTTTCATAGCTGTAAAGATACCAAAACACACATATTAATAGTAATTAACTGTGTGTACTGAAATCTGACTGCTGTCAGTAATGATTGTTTGTTGCAACTTCGGTTAAGATCTACTTCAGGAAATATTGCTTTGTTTTACTGAAGTAATTACTAGGGCTGAGAATTTTTATAATTGGGTTTAAGTTGTTTTACTGGAGATGTGTTAAAAGAAAACCTATTCAGAGCTCCAGGAGACATTGTTAAATATAACGTTTTCTTACATTTTGCTAGAAACCAAGGAACCAGCTAGATTGTTGTGTTTAGAATAAGCTGTGATAATTCTATATTCATAATCATTCAACACTTCTTTCTGTTGGAGAATTTTATAATGTTTTTTTAATTATTCTTGCTGCTATGTTAGCCGTTTTTGAAAATGGTACCACAAATGGGACAACGTCCTTATTTTGTATAGGTTTTATAACATCTTCATATCTTTTCTTATTAAGGCCTCCCGGTTCTAATGTGCCTAGGGTATCTATCCAAAATGTTTCCCGAATTAATCTATTTATCTTGTCTTGAGTGTATGAACCTGTAGCAGGTAACTGCTCAATCGGAATTAAATCATAATCTTCTAGAGATGGTTCGGGCAAGTCTTTATTTATCCGTGTATGTTCTAGAAGATGCGTGAATAACGCAGAAGACATCACTTTTGAATTAATCGCAAATCTGTGGCCATTCATTCTAACACGAAGTTCGCCATTACTCTCGCCTACATACTGTTTAGAGCAACGTAAACATTCACAGATATATATTATGTTAGATGAGCTACAGTTTAAATTGCCTATTATTCCATATGTTTTATTGGTAACTGTACTTGTGATATTGTGACAAGAACACAATATCTCGCATGATCTACATCTGCTAATCCCACATGGTTTTGAACACCACTGACTATTTGTAGGATTAGTCGGATTAATACGACGTTGTTCAGAATAGTGCAGCTCGCATTGTTACAAATACTAGAAAATATGATCATATCACCCCAATTCTTCAAAAACCTTCCAAATTTAACACATTTTTTTTAAGATTCTGTTAATAACTTATAAATCTATTAATGATATGGCGCCAGAATACCTGTGTGAACTGGTTTCCATTAGAAAGTCATCCCGAAAACTCAGGTCATCCAGTCAGATACTATTGCAGGTGCCAGTGTCTCGGCTCAAGTCATATGGTGATTGTGCGTTTAGTGTTGCAGCCCCCAATTTGTGGAATACGTTGCCGGCAAATATTAGAAATGCGTCGTCTCTTGGAAATTTTAAGTCTCTTCTAAAAACACACCTATTTAAGGTCGCTTTCACAGATAAATAATTATTATCTTTTAAATCATTACAGGGTTTTTGCAGACATTATTTGGGGTATTATTATATTACATATTATTTGTACAGCGCCTTTGAATGGCTCCTGCTAGTAAGGGCGCTTTATTAAATATACATTATTATTATTATTATTATTGTTGTATTTGTAGTTCACGAACAGTTTTACTTTTAATATGGCGTAGCCATCTTTTTGAATAATTCCTTTTGCATAATGAATGAGACAATATCTGCCATGCTTCATCAAAATCTGTAATTTTTGAACAAACCCAAAAAAAACGTGAGATCTGAGACTTCAGGATTCCTTGAAAGGTATGTTTAGGGTAAAAGGAATCCTTATGCAAGAGTTGATGAGTATCTGTCGGTTTAAAGAAGACCTTTGTTAATAATCCATTTTCATTTTCTGGATCTTTAAATATGGTTGTATCCAAGAAATCAATTTTCTGTTTAAATTTAATGTAGCTTTAAACCCAATCGGTGGTTCTTGATTATTTAAACTAAAAAATCCAAAAAAAACCTTTTTTTTCGTGGGGCCACACAATAAATGTGTCATCTAAATAACGATAGTATGTATGTGGTTTTAAAGCTGTTTTATAAAAGGGCCTCCTTCTCAAATTTACCCCAATATGTCGGCATAATGAGGACCCCCAATCCCGGCCCATTGAAGTCCCGGTGGCCTGAATATACCATTGCCCGTTAAAGAGAAAATCGTTATTTGTTTATGATAATTCAAGGAGTTGCATTATACCGTCATATAAGGGCCCTCGAAATTGAAGTGCTTCACTCACTGCATTAAGCCCTTTAGCAGGGTCAATATTTGTATACATGCTCTCAAAATCTAATGTTATAAGCAAGCATCCATCAGGTATTACTAGCTTTGCAATTTTATCTACAAAATCGTAGGTATTTTTTATATAAGAAGGGCGCTTAATTGCAGGTGGTTTAAGAATACTGTCGATGAAACTTGCAACATTTTTAGATTCACTATTACAGTCAGATACTATAGGTTTTGGGTGTCTTTTGGGCCCTTTTTTAAATGCCTTATGAATTTAGGAAGCATATAGAATCGCCGAGGCCTTGGATTAATTGGCGGTAATAAAAATTGCAATTGTTTATCTGTGATAACACCAGAATTTCTTAGCCTATTTAATATTTCTGCAACCTTTACTGATGTTTGGTGAAATAAAGGAGTTTTAATTTTTTTGTAGTAGTGAGTATTATTTAGTTGTCGATAACCTTCAGCTAAATAATACTTTTTATCCTTATCATTGTTGCTGAACCTTTGTCTGCTTTTTTAAATACTAAACTCTTATTTTTGCGGATATTTCTGAGGGCTAATGGTTCCGACTGGTCTATATTATTTTTTTTCCTTCAGAATGGTTAAGCTTTTTATTTCTGATGTGAAGTTTGAAATACACTGAAGAAGATCTGGGTCTATTACTTTATCAGTTGGGATCCAGTTGGATTTCGACACAAACGTCTTACTGTTTTTAATATAGTTGTTACGGCAACACAAAAAAAAATTTTTAAAATTTTTAATCTTCTACCCAATTTAAAACCCTGCATTTGTGATTGCTGTTTTATCAATATCAGGGGTAGGGACAAATGACAAACCTTTGCTTATTAAATTAATCTCCTTTTCCGAAAGCATATAAGAAGAAAGATTAATTATATTACGATTTGTGGTAGAACAGGGGTCAAATTGACCTTCTGGTTCATTTAGTTTAAATAACTTAACCAGTGACATAACATAGCACTGGCCGTGTCTTCACTCCATTCACTATTATGAATATCACTGGAAGAAGTCTGGAAGACCTTCTCATATAATTTGGGTATAATGTTGACTTCTTTGTATTGAGTCATTGATTTATTTACCCTATTTAAATTTGAATGTTCTGCTATTTTAATTGTTGGAAATCTCGCTCGTACCCACGTCATCATTGTCATTAAATTCCGACATGATGTTTTAACAGGGTCCGAGCTTTTATCATGTAAACCAACGTTAAAAATAATGAATTTATGTACATTTTTATTGGCTTTATCCTTCTTCAGCATATCCGTGAAGTGCTGGAAACGAGCTCCCGGAAAACTTTCTATTTGTATATGTTCTTTTGGAGAGGATGTAATGGCTCCAAGTCCTCCAGTACCCATTATCAGGATGTCCTGCTCTATAACTGGCCACTTCCATTCACCTTTTTTTCTGTCTGTGTGTTGTTACCACAGCCGGAAAAGACGATGTTGTCTTTCCCCCTCCCATTACATTTTTTCGTTTCCGTGGTGGAGGACAGGATGGAGACGTGTCCTCTACTGGTGACGATGGAGATCGGGGGCCTCTTTTGCGTGAATTCAGTCGAATCCTGCACCTCTTTGCACGCTGTGGTTTTGGTGTTTCTTTATTCAAAGGGGGGAAATCTAATGAGGAGACTAGAGAATCAACCGGCTTACCTATCTTCCACGGAGATTTAGCTTCCGGTGATTCTGCTGAAATGTTTAGTTTTTTTGGAGATATTTGGGCTAAATGCCGGGTCGGTGTTTCGAAAATAGGGGTATGTGTTTTGTTATGTTTCTGTGAAGCAGGTGTATTTGTGTTACTGTTTGGTGCTAATGCATCAAACCGGTTAGTTGTTTGTATTGGTATTGATATTGTAGGTGCGTGTGTATGGTTCCTAGAATGGGGTCGTTCAGGTGATCTAATTTTTATCTTTAAAAGATTTTGAAGCAGTGCTCCGAACATATCACGGCCCTTTCTATCCTTTGTGCCCGTTCCCCGAAAGATATCTGAAACTGGTACTATTTCCATCCCTTTTGCGGCTAATAAAAGCTTTTCGGTGGAATGTATGGCAAAACCTTTTCATGCACAAATAAAAGGCATAACTATTGATGCGAAACTTAGTGTTTTACAGGAATGTAAAACTTTAGAAACGTGGATGACACATATTTACATACATATCGGAACAACACGGATTAAGTTATCTGAGACAAGTGTTACAAAGATGTCTAATCCAATATCGTGCAATATCAACTAAACAACAGGAATAAATAATCGGTAACCAGAATTACTCTACCTAGGGATGTTTCTGATCATAGGTCATTCGTGTTATAAGAAATCCTTATCTAAAATATGAAGAACTTGTTTAATACAATAGCCATAGATTAAAGTGGATTGTTTATTTTTTCAATAATATAAGATGATATGCAATTCTTAGAAATAAAACTTATCAGATAAAGAACCGACACTTTATCCGAGCACTGGATAAACTGGTGAGCTGGTTAGATGTCCACGTACATCAGCAGATGATGTTTCAGCTAGCCTTTAATTAAATTCCATATCATAGATTCAGATATTAAACTAACAAGAGAAAGATCTTTGATCAAGCCAAAACTTAGCCACAAAATTGACACAGCATGGGAGGTTTTGCTTAAATTAGGCAAATTGATTATCTTAATATCCTCAACTTTCATACCACCTAACAAGTTATTAACAAGTTGTTAATCCGCTGTATTTTAACATTAACTAAGTCATTGTTTCTTCTTGGCAGTGAAACCTGGGGCTGAATAATTATCTTGGCATTAGAGCTTAGTTAGCTAAGATGTTTACAATTTATATATATATCGTTAATTATCCGATATATATATTATCACGAAAGTCGTCTCGTAATATTTTTTCACAGATGATGTATGTATCTGATTATGCGATATTCCTTATAATTTTAAATTATCCTATTTATTAATTAATTACAACAATAAGTTAATTGTAAATCTATATGACACATCTGCTACAAACGGAATTAATGAATACATTTCACATTATATTTAGTAGATTAAATAAAACAAATTTGACATTTACATGACACCTGAAATATAATCTACCAAAGATGTTGAGCAAAATCTTTGGTCATGAAAAAATACATATCTAACAAAATAGACGCGTTCTTTGTTATCTTGTAGTAATAAAAGTCAACACCCAGCAGTACAATTACAACTAGAGATTTATTTACGTTTTTTCATTTGTTCGTCTGATATTTCTGTTACGGTTATTTTCTTCTTATTAGAATCAGTATAACTACGAAATGATGTAGGTGCGTACTTCTGAGAATAAACGAGACCTAAGGTATGCGATTTAAAGCTGGACTTATTATGTAATTATCTTTTTAAAGATATTAACTAACATTTAGTTTCATTGTTACGCATATGAAGGAAGTAACGTTATACATTTATTAGCAGCAGTTTGTCATTTTCGTCTAAGGTAGGAATTTAGCATTTCATGAATGAAAGCGTTTTAAATTTCATGCTTACATCATACTTGATAAATCCCGTATAAAGTCTGAATTAAACTTATATAAGAATCGTGTCAGGGTTGGTATTTAAATTGTGCACTTGTTTAGCTAACGTTACATTATTAAGATAACACTGAAGGAATTCATATTGTTATCCACGTAACAGTAGATAAATGTTTCTTGAGAATACAATCTTTGACATATCTTCTCGCTATAAAACTGTCTCAATCCTATGCGGTGATCATCTGGATTGCACCGTGTCGCAGTTTAGATTATCACTTCCAATTTGTCTATAACAAACGATTTGATTGCATCTCAGTCACTTCGCCGGTTTGGGGTATATTGTCCATTTAAATAGCTCTAGGTGTTCTTTTTCAAGTTGTTTCCTAGTTGCTTTTGAGTTGTTTAAAATACATTGTTCATGTTGTTTTCCTGGTTGGTTTTCGTAGACGGTTTCTTGTTCTCAGCCGTGGTCTAGATGTTTTTACACTGAATCATCATGACATGTTGCATCTTTTACCTACCCAAAATGTTTACTTTCGAATATGTGTTCATTTACATCACCTTTATCCACATTGCACGCAATTGATCATTTACCCTAAACCCAACATATTTTTTTTTGTCACAACATACATATATGTACCTGTACTTGATATCAAACTTATCCTAAATAAAAACCATATCTTGATTATGATCCCACCTGGTAAACCGTTTCTAAGTTAAAGTCTAATAGTACGAAAAAGTTTGCCTAACCTTCCACCTCCTCATAGTTCTATACATATAACTAAATCTGGGAATATCGTTCAAACTCTTTGTGTACTGCGAGCAGGTGACATCTATTTCAATTCAGGCCCACCTATCCTGTTTTGGCTATCAACAACGTTAGGCCCTTCCATGATAGGATAGTGGATATTCGTTCCCAGTGAAACTTGGCTGATCGCTCATGACATAAGTTCTTGTATTTATGAAAAAACACTCCATAAATTGCTAGAAAGCTTAGTAATTATCCATCGTGAATATTTCATCCGTAATAATTTCGACCTTCATTTGGATACACAGTCTACATTGTTATGATACATTTTAAGCTCATCTCTTGACTTAATATAATATGTTTCTTTCTCCACACACATTCATAGTCAGTAGGGTGACTTCCTCATAACGCAGTTCACACCTAAATATATCCGTCGCCCCTATATAGAACGCACATGGAGAAAATCACGCCCACAACTTACCAGATCTAGATATACTAAACACTGCCATTCTTGAAATGGAGTGGCTCCTGACTAAAGCTAAATCTTACTTTCACAGGAACATGATGTCCAACTACTATGACAATCCTCGTCAACTCTGGAACTGAATAAAAAAGACTCTCTACAGAAAGGCTTATAATTCGCTACCCACTCTTGATTTAGATCATTCACTTTGCAACTCTTTTTCCAGATATTACAAGGATAATATCACCAAAATGTATGCTTCTTTCGCAGATCGTGCTTCCATGTATTATTTTAATTTTCCAGTTTTACATCGCCCTTGCACCGTGTTTACTGAAACTGCTAAAACGATAGTATTTTCAGCTAATGCGTTTTGTGAACTTGATCCTATCCTTCCATTTCTGCTAAAATGTTGTCTTCACGAGCCAATTGTTCCAAGATAATAAATATATAACTAGGCTCTGGACAGGTTCCTTCTCAATTTAAACATGGCCACGTAAATCCCCTTCTTAACAAACCATCTTTAACAGCCAATGGCCTAAATAACTATAGACCGATTTATAATATATATTAGACAACGGTTGTATCGAGTCGTTTGAATGTTAACCTGAACTGTAATCACTTGTATAAGGTATTTTCAGTCTGCTTACAATCAATGTCACTCTACAGAAACTGCTCTACTGAAAGTCTACATCGTCGTGTCACTAAATACGGATACAGGAAACGTCACAGCACTAACACTAGTATATTTATCGCCGGCCTTTGACACCATCGAATATACTATTTTACTAGATCACCTCTCTGATTCGTATGGACTATCTAGCACAGCACTCAATTATATCCGCTGATTCTTAACACATAAGTCTCAATCAAAACAGAATAAGAAACTGTTGCCGCGTTTTGCGGCATTCCCCAAGACTATGATCTTGGGCAACAGACATTTAAATTGTATACTACACTACTAAGCTCTCTTATTCACAAACATAAAGTATATCTCACTTATATGCACTTGACACCCAAGTATAATATATTTATCTACAGCAGAGACTAATCTTTCTCTTACACAACTAGAGGGGACGCATCCGTGGTCTAGCGGTAGCGTGCTGGACCACAGATCACTACCACCCGTGTTCGAATCCCGGCGTGTGCATATCTGAAGGTTGTTTCGTCTTTCACTTCGCCTCATTACCTTTGGAAGTCGCTCGGCCCATTTAGCCTACCTTGTGCACAAACGTAGACGTAAAACATCAATCATCATCACCATCTTACACAACTAGAGTACTGCCTCAGCGATATATATATATATATATATATATATATATATATATACCTGGAGGACAAACAATAGATTTAGAGTCATTGCAGACTTTTCTCCGTCATTATAGGTACATCCAGACAACGCAATAAACTTACTCGTTTCTTCCGCAAGCTAACGCGTGTTATAGCATCACACTGTCAGACACTGTACATAATATTGGTGTTACATTTGACAGTTAATTTAATTAAATAAAACATATTTCTCTGACTCGTCACTACAACTCTCTTTCAGTAACCAATACCAGTGCTACAACGATCATTAATAGTAGGCTTGATTACTGCAACTCTTTTCTTTGTAAGAGCGCATCTAAGGATATTGCAAAACTTAGGTGTGTTCTGGGCAGCTTCACTAGGCTTGTCGCAAGGCTTCCGTGATTTTCTCATTCTGAACCTCTCCTAAAATCACTTCATTCGATCCCTGTTTAATCTGGCATCAGTTTCAAACTAGTGTCATTGCCTATCAAACGCTTCCTCCATGCTATCTCTAGCGCCCATACCCAGAATGATAAGACCATCTGTTTTTTAACGTTCTTTGTCAGTCTGTGTGTGTGAAATTCAGCAGCATAGTGGCACTAGGGGTAATTTAATCGTTCTAATACTGGGAATGTTATTGTCATACTGTTGATTACTTATACTCACCGTCTCGGCTTTTTATGGCCAATCTTTGCATCTAAATGTCTAAACTCTGAAATTATAGTTTGGTAAGGGTCTTGTAAAACAGCCTTGAAACCTAACGTATTTACACTGCCATTAAAGATTAATAATATATGAATGACTATGCAAAACATGATACTGATGATGATAATGAAGTTGATGACGATGATTAAAATGGAAAACATATTTAGTTAATCAATGGAGTTCAACCATAAACAGAACCAATAATAATTGTACAAGTGCTAGACGTATTATTAGTATCAGTATAAGTATTATTATTATTAGTCATAGGGGCAGCAGTAGTAATACAATTAGTAGTAGTATGTATAATAGTATTTGTAGTAATAGTTGTATAAGTAGATAGTAAGAGTAGTAAAGATAGTAGTAGTAGTAG
The DNA here is from genome assembly GCA_025642065.1 of Paralvinella palmiformis. Lineage (NCBI taxonomy): Eukaryota > Metazoa > Annelida > Polychaeta > Terebellida > Alvinellidae > Paralvinella > Paralvinella palmiformis. Next base: position 13,768 of record JAODUP010001252.1, read on the forward strand.
GAGTAGTAGTAGTAGTGGTAGTAGTAGTAGTACTACTACTACTACTACTACTAGTAGTAGTAGTAATTGTAGAAACGGGTAAGGACAAATCCATGTATCAGTGAACTCAACTTTTGAATGTACTCCTGTTTATTTATTTCAGATAACTTGAAGCTATTTTATGTAAACGGAATGTTTATGAGGATGCAACCCTAAAAGGTCATATTAATAATAAAAAAACGTCCGTATCATTTATTAAAATAAATTTCAGTCAGACATACATTTCACTTTTGTTATTCCACCACGTTTGGCGAGGTTGCACTTCGAATTTCCCGAACGACTTGACAGCTTTTAATTTCAAGTAATTATGTTACTCCAAGTGTGTATAATCCAATTAATACGCTTTCGGCATAGATAAGATATCATTAAAAACAAGCAATTGATAAATTTATCTGTTCAAAAACTGCGTTCGCATATAGCCGTGATAAAATAGATGTCCGTTACATATGCGCATGCGCACGCTGAAATTTCCTAACAGGCGCTGCGCATGATGACGGCGTTGATTTGATTACGCAATCCTAAAAAAATACACCCTCCGGCGAAATATTTAGAGTGCGTTTGTAGGACCACCCGTTAATCGACCTCCATAATATAATTAATTTTACGGCTGGTACCTCATCAATATTATGGAATTTTAATAAATAAACCATAAGGAAAACCATAGGCTTATATTGTCAAGTTGTACTTAAATTGCTTAAATTGTAGTATGGAACATTATTTGTTATGATCAAACAACAGGCGGCCAAGATGGCGAACTGATCTTTGTGCTGTTGAGTTATTGCCTATTAAATTCGCGTTTATTAGTGTTATGATTAGCGATCTCGCGCGTTAAAATTTCCCGCTGAATCACTGAATGTGTGTGTTTAAAAAAAAAGACATAACTTTTTATTTCGTCACGACCTGTAAAAACGTCGAAGTGAAACCTCGCCAATAGGTAGCGATCTAACTCTCTCCGGGCACCAGAGAGCGGTATTCAAGCTATGGCAAGAAGAGTGTCAGGTTTACTGAATATTTGTCAAACAATGTGATGGTAAGTCCAAACCAATAAGCAGTTTGATGGAGAAATTGAATATAAAATGGGTATTTATGAGCAAAAATAGGGTAATCTTCAAAAACCCTTACTTAGGCCTACCCAAAGCTTCTTATGACTGTGTATTATAGACACTATTAAACTGCTAAAATAATAGCTGTTCCAACAAGAACGGCACATACCTGTATAGGCCACAAATGTGGGGGACCCCATCCACCTGGATCTCGTGTTCCGACAAATACCACTTTATTTTAAATGAAGTTGTGTGATAGGAAGAGGGACATTTTCGCTTGTTGGCTTAACAATTAAGCTCATACCAGGAAAACCAAATATCAGTTAATTTCCTATTTTCCCCATATCCCACGCGTATTTGGAACAAGTCTCCCATGATTTCAGATTGTTTATAAACACATGCAAATGCTAGGAAAAAAAGATACAATCGAAATTAATCACTAAAACAAAATCGCCAAGCGTGTCATATAGCAGCTAAAACAAATTACACTAACATCTGTTGATGGATTTTGTATAGTACCTTGACTATAAGATTGCCCAACATCTGAACTAGTTGCACCTCTGAGTTCGATTCTCTTTGACGATATTGGCGCTATACAAGTTTGTTATTATTATTATTATTATTATTATTATTATTATTATTATTATTAAATTGAAACAAGCGACTCGTCATACCGATGTAGGACCTATGTTTTATTGCGTAGGCCTAAAATGCGGATGAAGCCTTACGTGTTATTTCATGTGATATTAGTTTGTTGTTATAACTCGTTTCAAATGATCGATCTTTAAAACCAAATTTGTTTTATTTTTATTTTCAAGTGATAAAATACAACAAAATAATGCCACACAATAAGATAATAACTTAACCTTACATTGTCACGCCCTTCGTGTATGCTTTAATAGTCCGAAAATAGGGCTCAAAATGGTACTCATTAATCTAACTATAGTTGTGGACCAGATCAGGGTGACGGCGGCACAGGTGGCTGCTCTTGGTCCACGTCAGCACCTGATGCGTCTAATTGTTCATGTTCGATACTCTTTGTGACCTTTTTCGCGAGTGGTTCAAAGTTGTCGGGAATCAATTCTTTGTGAGCAGCAGGAATGGCATCGTACATTACTGGATAATGGGTATTCTCTTTAGGAGTGCAGTTTTTTATTGGGATGATTCTATATTCGGATGTTCAATAGACAAATATTTCAACTGCTAAACTATTACAATGAGATAATAAGAAAATGCTAACGAAATTATTATACCACTATAAAATATTATTATACGACTATATAAATAAATTATTTACCATAAATGCCCATATTATATAAGTATATAAATATAATATATATATATATATATATATATATATATATATATATATATATATATATATAACACGTTAAGGAGTACAATAGCTAAAAGTACAGTCAAACCGCTTAAATTAAAATATACAAGACTTTAAACATGATGTTTTAGCCGTCAAATGGAGGCCTATTTTTAAGATATCAAATATAACGTAATTTAAATAATCTGAGTTTATTCTTTTGTTTTCGTGCTGCGTGATGATGTTATTTTATAACAAAAGGGTAATTTTTAAATAATACATTATAAATGAGATAACATTGGTCTAATCTACCTTAGGTCTAACATTTATATCATTGTCAGCGATAATTCTAACAATACAGGTAGACGCCCATAGCTTATTGTGGTTCGTATTTCATCAATTATTTCAGGAATAGTCTTTTTACTTATGGATATTTGATACATATGCCATTTTCTACCATTCTAAGTCTGGCCTCAGCGACATTTCTTATCGTGCCTTTCGGCCGTTTGACAATTAATTATAAAATTTACGAAACAAATTGAGGCAAGTTTCGGTTTTCTACTACAGTGTAATTGCGAATGTGATGCGTATCAGGAATACGAAATAATGGGGATGTAATTTATATTAATAGAAACCTGCGATCCTGTCTTTCCATAATATAATTTGCTAGAATTTCTTAACTTAATAAATTGCAAGAAAAAAAAGACTTTTTGCTAATAAACTCACGAAATGATTTCTATATAGAAAACAAAAATGAATATCAGTTATATCAATTCATGATAATATAACAAAATATCTGTTTTGCTTTATTTATGAAACAATTGTACATTTTGCTGCTGAACCGCTGTTGTACTACAAGGTAAAATAATAATAATAATAATAATAATAATAATAATATTGTATATTTATAAAAGCATAATTCCTAGCAGCATCCATTTAAAGGTTTTCTACATTAATAAACGACTTAATGTTGATAGCATTATTATATGCAGGTTATATAACTCGTGTAGTATAATATGTAGTATATAATTTGCTAACGACAACCAGGTAAGTCAAACGAGGGATAGTCAGTTCTTCACCTAATTTGGACATAATAATTATAATGTTCAAAATCAATAATAATAGCCGCCATTTCTTGGTAAAGTTGCTAACAAGTATTGATGATTATTATTTCTGTGCAATTAATATTTGTTTATTGTTAGATATATTATATTCTTCTATCGTTATGTTAAACATGTATCATCACTGTGCTTATTCCGATAGATGGCGTTTCGATGACGCAGTGATTAGAGGACTTCACGCATAACCTTTATGTTGTTGGTTCGAATCTGGTTCATACTGCATTGGTGGCATTTGGCCAGTATCGAAGCTATGCCTAATCGTGAACTCGAATCACCTCAATTCATCCCAGGTTATTCCCATAGCTAAGGACTGGTTTATTATAGATTTTTATTTGAGAGAATTGAGAAATACGTGCATTAATTACAAGAACAAGTAGATAGAATAAAATCTTTTTTTTTAAAAAAGTGGTTTCTTCATCAATAATGCAAATTGTCGAATATCACATTTTTACTTTTCATGTTTACATTATATTTATGGTAAATACATATTGCCGTGAAATATTACCTTGATTATACTGGTGAGGGTTCTTTTTTACACGTCACTTAGGATCGTGTGTATAACTAATTGATGCATGTTAACTATAACACATCTTAGGAACTTTTATACACACATCCGGCAATAAAATAGGATTCCTTGTTTCGTTTGGGTTTACAAAAATAAATTCAATATTCTCATAGAAAATGTTGAGTTGAGCTCGACGTCAAGACAACATTTCTATATAATCAAGCTCTCCTGAATGAAAGATGAAGATGACTTTATTTACATGTTGTAGATGATAAACTAAATGTGATAAAAGCAAACGAAAACTGTTTTAATAAGCTTACAGATCGTAATTCGTTTTTCAAACATTGAAATTACTTTTTATATTACCGTGGTTTAAGTTTGGACAGATATTTTATGAGGTCCAAGATTTTGATGGCACTTTGATTGATTTTTTGATATTTTGTTACATTTGTCTATGGTTTAACACAGGAATCTGTAGGTATCAGAAACATAATCCTTTCCAACGAGCTGCCCCAGTCACAAAAGTAGTATTAGTAGTAAAATAGTAGTAGAAGTAGCAGTAGTACTAGTAGTAGAAGTGGTAGAAGTAGCACGAGTAGCAGTGGTAGTGGCAGTAGCAGATATGGTAGAAGAAGTTACAGTAGTAGTAGATATACTCCTATTAGTGGTAGTAGTAGAATTAGTAGTAACAGTAGAAGTACTAGTAGCAGTAGTAGCACTAATACTAGTAGTAGTACCAGTAGCGGTAACATTATTAGCTTGACACGGTCATGTTTCCTTAGACTATTTTTACTGATTATTTTATTAGCCAGAATCATCCTTTCATAGCTGCCTTGAGGTCTCTAGAATTGTAGAGAACTGATGTTTTGGCCAACTTTCAACACCAGACACTTCTTGGTAGGCATCTGTAATTAACTGAAAATTAGTTGTTTAGACACCGTTTTAAATTGAATTCGTAAAACATAATTTTAATCAAGAGTTTTTGAATCCATCCTATTTTTTATTTCATTACGATAGAAATAAACAAAACTAATCATTTCTATTAATATCAAACGGAAATAATTTCCTTTCAGAAATGGTTCGGTGTAATCGTTAAATACGAGTTACTTAAAAAATATACTCCCCCTCATATGAAAAGTCAGTAAACATTATCAGGCAACTATGCTTTCGTAATAAAAACAGTATTGAGATTATTTTGTTTAACACATAACTTGATACTTTATGAAACATCTACTTCAAGTTATTAATATCGTATTATATATTTGCTTTGCGTGTCTTACACTAGGTGGAGCATTGATAGGCATATCGCTTTTATTCCTGATTACTCCATAATTGTAGCTAGTCTGCTTGCGATAAATAGTATAAACATTGCTACTGTGCGAATTACTTTGAAGATCTTGTGATGATATGCCAATTCTTCATCACAAACATGCATTCAGATCCTTCGATTTAAATTCTTTGCGTTTATACTTTTCTTTACATATCTGAAGTAATGGGTTCGACATTCTATGCTTTTGTTTAAAATATATATACTGTACACACACACACGCTCGCAGCACGCGCACACACACACACACACACATAATATATATATATATATATAATATATATATATATATAATTACCACACACACCACATCACACACACACACACACACACACACACACATATATATATATATATATATATATATATATATATATATATATATATAATCATAATATTCTTACAACATTCAAATCGAATAACAAGTTATGTTTCTATTTCCTATTTAGCTCATTTCATTCTATCACATAAAGTTGATAGAGTTGTAGAAATCTGAAGAAAACTGTCATAAAAACGGAAAGTAATTAAACTATCGAGATCGCTATATATCTCACCATAACATTTATAATGATTAATAATACTTTGTTTTATGACTATTACCGGTTACTGCCACTATTCATCTTAATCTAATTGTTAATACAATTAAAGTTAATAATATTAAAAACTATTAACACTACTTCCACTTCTACTGCTGTTTCTTCTGATACTAATACTAATACTTGTATTACTGCTACATTCCTACTACAATAAAACCAACTATTGCCACTTCTACTACTTGTAATTATAACTACTCCTGGTACTACGCTAAATACCAATAATCCGCCTAATTATTTTTATTATTATTGTTATTACCAATATTGATTGTATAAATACAACAATAAAAAAATTAAATAACAACAGCTACTACTACTACCATTACTATAATTATTAGTATTACAATAGAAATAACAATAACAATTATGGTTATTCCGAAACATTGTGATATCTCATGGTTACTGTTATTGTTCGTGCTATTGTGGTTGTTATTATCATTAGCGGTGTTGAAGTTTTGTTTAAATATTTCTTCAATTGACATTGAAGTAATACTTAGATCAAAGTTGTTGTTAGATTACTTAATAGTTCAGGAATTAGAAGGCCGTTTGTTGATGGAGGTTACTTTCCAATGACATTCAATTGTCTCTTACATATGAACTAGGATACGTTTATTTGTCATCTTTGTTATTGTTTCTGTCTTTTTGTCATAACCTAAATAATTGTCTTTGCCTTCATCACCCTCATCATTATCATGGTAACCTTTGCCATCACTATCATTATCATAATCGCAATCACGAATAACAAATAGATACACAAATACGTTATGTACGAAAGTCCGTTCTATATTCTCAAGGTTTCTGTGTTCTGATTGGCTATGACGATCTGACATTAAGAGAATAAATGACCAATCAAACAAAATCAAATTTCCCTGTAATTATAGGTTTAACTAGGCGTTAGGTCAGGTTACTAGATAATCGAGTTTTGACAGAATGTCACTGTTACTTCGCCCATTACTACTTCTTATTGCGGTTTGGGGACAAAATCGTAAATTAATTTCACCGGAATCACAGAAACTATGGCTGATGAGGTCCTTCATTAAAGAACTATAATCTTTAAATAAATAGGCTGCTTTTTATGAAAAGCTGAACGTTTACTCATACGATTGCAGTTTGCGTCTGTTAACATAAGACACCACAATAGGGATAACAACGTAATGAGTTATGTAAATCCTACTAAACGCTCTTATATTACGTCATATGACAGGCCAAGAATATTTTAATAACGCATTTAGACAGAAGGATAATGTCTGTTTGAGTATGTACGCTGATTGGTGTTTTATCATGCCCACATATTTATTATTTTCACGTCATTTCACCAACACTAAGTTTGGCTGCAGAGATGTCACTGTACAGACCTCATTTATTTGATTATCGCGTGGTCAATTATATCGAATGGCACCCATCTACACCAAAAGGTATCCCATTTGGTGTTAAATTAACAAGCGTCTTCTAACTATGTACACTGTTCTGTTATTATTTTACCAACTTGTGTGGATATCAGAAATCCAGCAAGAGTCAGCTGAAACACCTGAAAGATGTCAAATATAATCTGATTACTTCCATCATAAGGAGTATTACTAATGTTGTACAACTGTATAATCCACTATTACACCTTCTCTTCCCTATCCTCGTCATCCTTCCATTAATAATATAATTACTTCAACATCTAGGGATCCATCCAATCATTTATATCACTATTACCTGTATTATTAACATTGGGATTACTGTTACTACTACTAGTATTACTACTACTACTTCTATTACTACTACAATAACAACTACTACTACTACTACTACTACTCTTACTACTACTACTACTACTAGTAGTAGTAGTACTCCTACTACTACTACTACTACTACTATTACTAATGCTACTACCAATGCTACTAAAACCACTACTACAACAAAAAATACTACTACTACAAATAATAATAATACTAATATTAATACTACAATTTCAATTACATTTCCTAGTTTGACTCTTCCTCTTCCTATTACTACTACTATTATAACTACTACTACTACTACTACAACTACCAACAACAACAACAACAACTATTACTACTACTACTGCTACTACTACTACTTCTACTACTACTTCTACTACTACTACTACTATTACTACTACTTATTCTACTACTACTACTACTACTCCTAATACTACTACTACAACAACTACTACTACTACTACTACTACTAATAATAATAATAATAATAATAATAATAATAATAATAATAATAATGTATATTTAATAAAGCGCCCTTACTAGCAGGAGCCATTCAAAGGCGCTGTACAAATAATATGTAATATAATAATACCCCAAATAATGTCTGTAAAAACCCTGTAATGATTTAAAAGATAATAATTATTTATCTGTGAAAGCGACATTAAATAGGTGTGTTTTTAGAAGAGACTTAAAATTTCCAACAGACGACGCATTCCTAATATTTGCCGGCAACCTATTCCACGAAGTGGGGGCTGCAACACTAAACGCACAATCACCATATGACTTTAGCCGAGACACTGGCATCTGCAATAGTATCTGACTGGATGACCTGAGTTTTCGGGATGACTTTCTAATGGAAACCAGTTCACACAGGTATTCTGGCGCCATATCATTAATAGATTTATAAGTTATTAACAGAATCTTGAAATGGATACGCTGTCTAACAGGTAGCCAATGTAGTTTTTGAAGAATTGGGGTGATATGATCATATTTTCTAGTATTTGTTACAATGCGAGCTGCACTATTCTGAATTCGCTGAAGGCTATTAATGTTATAATTAGATATGCCATATAACAGGGAGTTACAATAGTCTATACGAGATGTAACAAAGTCATGAACTACAGTTACAAGTGATTCTTGTGTCAAGAATGCTTTTAAACAGTGGATGTTCTTAAGATGATAGTAGACAGCTCGGCATACTGATGTGACATGGTCATGCATGTTAATACATTGGTCAAAAATAACCCCTAGATTTTTTAATGACCCATTAGGAGTAATCGAAGATGCACCCATCTGTAATGCTGGTGTCCTTAGGGATTTAATACGATGTGGTGATGCCAAATATAAAATATTTGTTTTATTATCATTTAGTTTTAGAAGATTTTGAGTCATCTATAGCCGAATATCGGCAATACAGTGTACTAAATTCTTCAAGGAAGAGGAGAAATTTAACTCATTGTCAGGATCCAGTGATATATACAGCTGTGTGTCATCAGCATACAAGTGATATTTAACCCCATATCGCTGCGCAATGATCCCAAGAGGACGAGTATACGTTGTGAAAACCAGAGGACCAAGAACTGAACCCTGTGGTACACCAGATAACAAAAACTGAATGTCAGATAAAATATAAAATACCATGAACAGACACTCTCTGGGACGCTTGTTCCAGATAGGATCTTAACCATTCAAGTACTCTACCTGACAGACCAAACATGTCTTTTAACCTAGAGAGTATAAGTAGTACTACTACTAGTACTATTTCTACTACTACTTCTACTACTACTACTACTTCTACTACTACTACTACTTCTACTACTACTATTACACCAACAACAACAACAACTACTTCTACTACTACTACTACTACTGCTAATACTACTACTTCTACTACTACTACTACTACTCCGACTACTACTACTACTACACTACTACCATTACTACTACTTATTATATTACTACTACTATAACAACAACAACAACAACAACTGCTACTACTAGTACTATTTCTACTGCTACTTCTACTACTACTACTAATATTACTACTACTTATTATACTACTACTACTACTACTACTTCTATTACAACTACTAATAATACTTCTACTACTACTTCTATTACTACTACTACTTCTATTATTTCTACTACTACTACTACTACTATTACTACTACATCAACAACAACAACAACTACTACTACTGCTATTACTACTACTTCTACTACTACTACTACTACTATTACTACTACTTATTCTATTACTACTACTACTACAACAACAACAACTACTACTAATACTACTTCTACTACTTCTACTTCTACTATTACTACTACTATTACTACTACTTATTCTACTACTATTACTACAACTACTTCTACAACAACTACTACTAATACTTCAACTACTACATCTATTACTACTTCTACTTCTATTACTTCTACTACTACTACTACTAGGACTACAAGGATTACTGTTACTTCTTCTAATAGTATTGCTACTACTACTACTACTACTACTACCTCCACTACTAGTACTTCTACTACTACTGTTACCACTGCTATCATTATTATTATTAGTAGTAGTATTATCATCATTACTAGTACTACTAGTACTACTCCTCCTACTACTAATACTACTTCTACTCCCACTACTTCAACAACTAATAATAATAATAATTGAAATAATAATAATAATAATATAACTCTTTAAATTATAACTGATGATATTCTTAATATTGTCCTATTATTGATGATGTACTTATTTTTTTGACAGTCAAAACTTCATTAAGTCTATTACTGATATGAACCATTAGGTCAAGTTTTCAGATAATTTAACTTATCCCATATTGTCAGTTATAGTGAATGTTACATTGCATATTAGATTTCATGTTTTAGTTAGACAATATGCGCATTATTATTTTTTGAATGTTATTATTATTATTATTATTATTATTATTATTATAACCAGAATAAATATTGTATAACTCCAGTAATCGTTATTATTATATAATCATAGTAAATAGTGTGATTATCATCGTGAATAGTAAAGTAACAGTGTTATTTGTTGGCCAATCTCTTGATTATGTTCAAACACGTCTCTTCTGTATAATCAACATTTCAGTGACATGATTTACTGTAGTATGTTGACATGGCGAGTCTAAATAACCAATCGGACAACAGGAAATCTCAAAGCAGCTATAGACCTAATTCAACATTAGGTCAAATTACCAGAAGTTCGATAATCGACCATTGTTATTTTGTGATTTCTACGCCAGGAAAAATATGTCTATTCTCTTCATCAGAATTAAGGGAAATATTACAGTTTCGATTGATAAACTAATACTTATTTACCGGAGTAAATAATTTGCTGTCTCAGAAAAGCTAATCTTATCATGAACAACGTGACAATACAAGAATGACTGTCTTAAAAGAGTAGATACAACATATAGATTGACTCTAAAGGCTGTCTCTTGTCCCGATGAACGAGGACCCGTACATCTATCTTTACATTTATCAGATGAGCAATATCCTAGTAAGGTAACAACTATTGTATCATTGGTGCATTAATGAAACGTGTTACGAATACTATGTATAGTAGGTTATGTGATATACTAGTTGTTTAACACATACAAGCTTAGAGATACATACGCGCGTGCGTGTGCGTATACATGTACGCGCATACACGCATACACGCACTTTCACAGAACCATACATAGACACAGAACCGCGTAGAAACACATACTCCCCTACACTCACACACGCACACACACACATATACAAATCAGCACGCGCACACATACTCAAAAACACGAAATATGTCTCATAGCGAATTGTTTTTACGGTATCAATAAAATTGCGATTCCATCTAATGACCAGAAAAAGTTGTTTTATGGAGCACAATCAACTGAATTACAGTAACTATCTACGAAAATATTCAACTAGGCGAAGACTATCGTCGTATCAGTGATCTCTCACATCGTGGTACAGTATTTATTTGCCGATATACTGGGCCCCATTGGAATATAAAAAAAGTTGTACAATGGACTTATAGGAGGTAATGTTAAATAAATAATTTGTAATGAAATTGCGGTGGTGTGAATGTTTGGATTATAAATATTGTATTACCTTTGGCCAGGTTAATAAAACAAAATTATGTATGTTACGTTCAGCATTTGTGAATAAATGTACAGTATGGAAAATGCATGTTGTACTGCATATATAAAACTATTGGATAAATGAGAATATAATAGATGTTTAGTGTGTTAACGAAATTAGCGCTTTCAGGGCGACATTTGCAGTTCTGTACAACATCATATATCTACAGTATCATCCAAAATTAGAATATAATATGTTTTTGATAACAATAACCATCCAAGTCTACAAAGAATGTAATTATTAAAAACACAAATATGCAATACCATGAAATGGCATATAAAAAAATGTTTAGTGACGATGGAAGATGGAAGATTCAATTTAACCTAATTCAAATGATATTTAACTTATTATTATTATTATTATTATTATTATTATTATTATTATTATTATTACAATATTAATATATAGAGTTACACATGTCGATCTGACACTAACCACTCTGTATTTAACCGCATGAAGATTACCAATTATCAAATTAAGCTTTTTTCATATATTATATTGCATAAGTTGCGGTTCCAACTGAACCAACTTTATGATTTGTTCATATTTTACTTAGTAACATCTATAGAAATATAAAATAAAACTTTAGTTTTATATGAACTGTGTAAACATATATGTACTTTGAATATAACTAAATCCGGTATTATGTCAATTTTGAGTTGATAAAATTAACAACACACAGACAGACCCACATATACATATATACATACAAATATACACACAAGCACACAAACACATACACACACTCATCTAAGCACATACAAAAACACTTAACCACACACACAATATATATATATATATATATATAAAATATATATATATATAAATATATATATATAATATATATAATATATATAATATATATATATATAATATATATATATATATAATTATACATACACACATACACACACACAAACACACACACACACACACACATATATATATATATATATATATATATATATATATATACATATATATATATATATATATATATATATATATACATATATATATATATATATATATATATATATATATATATATATTATTATTATTATTAAAGAAACGATAATTTATTATAAGACTATTATGTATGAAAACAAATGTTATTTTCATTTTATTTCATTTATCTCATAAACAAGTTAGACATGGTATTCACAACGAGGAAAAAGGAAGAACACATACGCCATAATGTCTATCAACTGATGAAAACGATTTTTTCATTATCATCATTGACTGGCATTCAGTAATGGTGTTACATGTCATACAGGACATTAAATATACGTAAATACGAATACATCAGGAGCTATGTTTTCTATTATTTTCATTTGCTTAACTAAACCGTCGTTTAACGTAATTATGCTTGCAATACGTCTAAGTTAACTCCCGGCATGATGCAGCTTTAGATAACTCAGAATAAGTGATTGCCATCGTCAGTTATAGCATTACGGGTGGAATTTACGAGTAATGTTTTTGTTAGATAGATAAATATCTTATATACGTCGACGCTGGGTAAATTAGCAATTACAGTAATCTAATCATGAATGCAATTAATAAGTCGTATTACTTCAGACATACTCGCATTATGACACAACCGTCGCTGAAATAGCAGAGCAGTGTTATAATACAATACATTGATTTTGGAACATTTTGATTACTAATAGTTGTTTTCTCTACAAAATAAGTTCGATCTCTAATAATCAATATGTAGTCTGAAAAGAATAACGAAATAAGAATGAAATGTCAAATGTGTTTCCTTTGTATCTAAGTGGCATAATCGGACGTTAATATTAATTTATAATATTAATAGAAATATTGTTGGTTTAAAACAATCTTACTGCATAACTGGGGCAACATTGCCTAGCTACACCAAAGATAATGAAATAAATTAAATAATGAAATACCCTGCATACATACCTCGGTAGCTGTTAGAACCCCAGTGAGTAAGATGTATGGAAAAACACATTATTAAGTAGGCCATGTCGTTATTCTTTTGTGAGACATTGTCTAAGGAAGTTTTAAAGATGGGAGTAGATTAGTTTCGATTTAAAAGTCGAGAAAGAAATTTGATGATTATTGTTAGATTTGATTTAAATGCATATTTTGGGTTTATGTTGTTTTTTGGATAAAGATTGGTAAATTTATGTGAAATATTAGATTTTTGGCGGGATATTAATGTAAACTGAACATTGTCAGTTGTATTAGTATAAAGATGAAGGGGTTTCCATAAATATTATCATATCTCCGACAGCATCCTGGACAGCTAATATATAATTAAACTTATTACATTACTTATATTTTCTAATAATATTCAAGGACAAACTTAATTTAGTTCAACTGACCAAGAACAATTATAAATTATGTATATTCAATAGGCTGCGGACTATCAGAACTCGGGAATTGGCAACTTGTTGATACGATTTTAATTTTGCTTATTTGGCCTAAATAAGGGATTGAAGCTTTGTTATGTCTAACAATACAAGTTGAGGGTAATCACTTAACTGAAGAAATGCTGTCCCTATTACCACAAGATAAAACAATTATAGCTATTTGATTTTCAATTAGTTATCGAGGATAGTGTCTGTGATATCATTGGTATATGTTATAATGTTAAAAACAGGTTGAGCCAGTTAATTATCTATAGTTTCAAAGAATCAAAATTGGTCACCTGTATTATCGCTAATGCACATAAGTTTCTGCAGGAAACCTGATATTAAAATTTGTTTTTTTTCTTATTATATATATATATATATATATATAATATATATATATATATATATATATATATATATATATATATATATAAAATAAATCTGATATTATGTAATAACAACAAGCTTCTGATACATAAGCCACAACATGTCAGAATGAGAGAAAGTAAGAGCAATAGGCCCCCAGGTCAACACGACTATGACAGAATCAGTTCTATCAAACCTGTTGACACTGGCCCATGATGCTGATGTGAAGTATGTGTTGGCTAAATACAACCCTGGAATGGATAGCAGCTCCATTTACACAAATATTATGAAGTGCACAGCCCCCCAACCTAAACAAGCTGCACAGTTTGTGAAGAATGGTGTTCCTGCGGATGAAACAAAACATAATATAACAAACTGGTTGATTACCCGAACTGAAAATCTATTAGCAGAAACCTGTTCATAATGTGCAGAACAATACTGGGTGAAATTCGGTGCAACCCGCACCCCCCCAACCAACTTACTATTTTCTCTGTAGTCAAGGCATACACCAGTCGTGCTACACATATGCCAAATGTAAAGACACTGATAAGTGTAAAAGGATTTCATTGGCTATGCCCATATTGCGAGTCTCATTCAATTATTGGACCAAAAATCATAAACAAAATGTCAACAACAGACCACCAACCTTGACAAAAACCAAACTGCAGTCAATAACCAAGGCCAGATGGAAGAGGCTGTAGATTGCATAACAAACGAATATGCTCAATAAAATACTAATGGTGATCAAAAAGCAATGTGTATCCAGTACTGTTGTAAACGATTGTCCAAAACAAGCATTCTCAGAAATACCGGATTCTGTAAAAACACCACAAAGGATATCAATTATTTAAAGCTAGACATACTGATCACGGGTGACTTCAACTTCCCCAGACTCCTCCAACTCATGGATGCATGAACTTTTAAACCAATACATCCTAGAACCAACCAGAAGTAATATCATCTTGGATCTAGCCTTGAGCAATAATGAGCAACTGATACACCACTATCTCTCAACACCAACAGTGCTCTCTGACCACAACATTCTAGATATAACTCTGAATTATAGCCCAAAGCGGTTTGCCAATAACTAATTTGATGAAAAACAAAGCTCCATTGCCAACTTTCCACTACAGCAATGCTGATTGGGATACA
The DNA here is from genome assembly GCA_025642065.1 of Paralvinella palmiformis. Taxonomy (NCBI): domain Eukaryota; kingdom Metazoa; phylum Annelida; class Polychaeta; order Terebellida; family Alvinellidae; genus Paralvinella; species Paralvinella palmiformis. Next base: position 29,486 of record JAODUP010001252.1, read on the forward strand.
TTGAACCAAGCGGTAAGTGAAGTAAATTGGAATACTGCTCTGGGAGAAGAATGTACAATTAAAGTACATAACTTCTTAACCATAGTGGGACATGTCTGCAGAAGTAATCTCCCCATTAAGAAGTTTAAAACTAAATCAAAATGTATTGCAAGGGAAAGAAAAATACTCATGAGAACTCGAACAATGCAATGATTGAAACTCTCAACCAGCCGAGTAAATTTAAAAACAAAATTCTGAACACACTCCATGATGTGGAAATCAAAATACAGGCCATTCTAACCGTATCTCACAAACAACAAGAAGAAAAAGAAATAGCTGCAATGAAAGAGAAACCTTTACTCTTCTACAAATATGCAGCTAAATATAGCATAACCAAATCAAATATATGCCATTTAATCGATGAAGAAAGGCAAAGTGTACCCGAACCTAAAAAAAAGCAGGAAAGCTTAGGATACAATATGAAAGTGTTTTCAGTCAACCGAATCTGGAGAAAAAGATCCAAACCTATTTCATTTATTCCCATGTAGACATTGATAAAGCAATTGATAAATTAAGTAGTTGGTGGTGGTGATGGACTCCCAGCTATATTACTTAAGAAATGTAAACTAACCCTTTCTAAATAGAGTCTATGGAAAGAATCCATGGACCAAGGATAAGTACCCCTATTACTTAAGCAGGCCACTATTACCCCCACACATAAGGTAGGCAGCCTATCAGAACCTGAAATCCTTAGGCCAATATCCCTTACTTCACATCTCACTAAGATCTTTGAAACTGGTAACTTTATTTGGGGGAAATAACCTTTCGATGCCAAACAAATTGGATTCCAGTCACAAAGATCATACCTCACTCAACTACTAGAAACCTACCACACAATTTAGAATTTGGTGGAATAGGGAAAACATGTTGATGTTGTATATCTTGACTTTGCAAAAACATTTGATAAGGCCGATCGTGGGATCCTAGGCCATAAATTGAAAGAGCTATAAGGCGGAAAAGTGGGGATATAGATTCATAACGTTCTTAGTGATAGAACCCAGTTCATCAGAGCAAATGGTGCCAGCTCAACTTTGTCCAAAGTAACGTATCCCAGGGAACTGTTCTAGGCCCACTGTTATTTCTCATTCTTATAGTGGACATAAATAACATTACATGTAGCCATGTCTCATCCTTTGAAACAACTACAAAACGACCTCAAAACAAAATACAAGTGGCAACAAATAAACAACATGCAATTTAATGAAAAGAAGTGTAAACTACTCTGATAAGTTAAAAATCAGAACATAAAATATTTCAACTCATACGTTGGACCAAACAGGAGAAAAGTTGAACAAACCCAATGTGTCAAAGACCTTTGTATCAAAATGATTGACACCCTCCGTTTCACTGATCGTATTGAGAAAGTATGTAACAAAGTTCGGCAAAATGCGGGTGGATCATAAGAACTTTGCATGCCAGAAATATGCACACTATGAAAACACTATGGTGTAGCATAGTCAAGCCACACATGGATCACTACTCCCAGCTATGGACAACCCACGGAGTTGTAGATATCCAGAAAATTTAGTCCCTCTTCAGATCATTCTCAAGGGAGATAAATCTAATATCTGAGCTAAATTATTTGGATCGACTATCAGCTATCAAGATGTATTCTCAGGAACGGAGGATGGAAAGATACCGAATTATATACACCTGGACATTTGTAGAAGGAAGTTCCCCAAATGTTAGAATAAATTCATACACATCAACAAGACAGTGTCGCCTGTGCTATGTCCCCCAAATAAAACAGTGTACAGTAACCAGTTACAAAAACAAACTTGATAAATACCTGCTAAACATCCCAGACAAACCAAAATACCAGGATACACAATCTATGAGGAATTCCTGAGAAAGCTGAGCAATACAGCTGTGACGGCGGAGTCACCGACTTGTTCGGAGAGATTATACCCTTGAACTAAATAACTAACATAAGTTTTACAAAATGTGCATTTATAGAAATAATGAAACCACTTTGGGACTCTTTTTCATTCAGCTGGCTGAATATTAAAAATAAATTTTAATAGAGAATAACAGAAAATTCATTAAGAATGGAAAATTGGATATATTTATTTTTGTGTGAAGATAATCACTATAGTATAGGAATAGTCAAAACAATTTAATGAATCATATATATTGGAATATCAGATACATTACTTTATGAAGGAGAATAGTTATTACAAATATTCACATGAATTGATACCCTGATTACATCCATTGATTGCCAACATAAAATAAACAGTCCTATAAGTATTATCAAATGCACTAATTATAACCGTTAATGGGCTATTACTATGATACGTTTTAATATTACAAAACAAATACTGACACAGACGTATGATTGGTGAACCACGAGCGTCATGGGATAGGCTGAATGGATTGATTTAACATTATTTGAGACATTCAAGTTTGGATTTACCTCTAAATCTGGATACCGTTTATCAGCATAGATATAATAATAATAATAATAATAATAATAATAATAATAATAATACACATCATCTGCACAACCATCTTCATTATCATTATTTTTAGAAATTCAGTTAAATTCCAACATTCACTATTATTACTCCCATAACTTATTAGATAAGTTATCAATTCCTGGATCTATCCGGATCAGGTCTGTTTAATCTGATATCATATATATATATATATATATATATATATATATATATATATATATATATATATATATATATATATATATAAAATTAATGAATGCCCTGTTATAATAAAATAATTAGTTGCTGTTCGGCGATAGTATCGAATATCTCTTCCACCTCATACTGTAGTCTAGCGTTACTATTTGTTTCTGATATTACAGCCCATTGAGAAGATAATTTTATTCTTTATTATTAGTCATCATAACTCGTCATCTATTGCTAATTAGGGAGTATAATATCTTACTCTAATGCGAATAAAGACCAATAACAATTTAGAAATGAAGACATAGAAACTACTAAAACGGCACACACACTCACGCACATATGTATAGACACACAGACACACACATACACACACACACATACACACAGTGTTACTAGCTTATTTCATAGTCCAAGCTGTAGAAGGCTGATGAATAGATAATTGATGAATTGATTCATTATTCTGACGTTCACTTGTCTTTAAAAATATGAACTAGAATATTTTGTTATCATCATCTTTATCATCACCATTGTCATCTCTATAAATTATATTCGAGTTAAATAAGCCACACAAATGATTATTTTTCTTTTTCCAGCTTTCGATGCCCTATGTTCAATAACGATTTGACATGACAAGACTAAATGTTCAATCAGACATCAGTGAATTTCCCAGTAAATGACCGATTATCGACTAAATGTCCCTGTTAGTTAGCCCATTGATATTTCTGATTGCGACTTCAGCACAAAAATGTCTATTTATTACCAGAATAACAGAAATTACGGCTGATGCGGTCCGTTAGTAGACGCCTATACACTTAGATAAATAGTCTGAGCTCTATAAAAAGCTGAACATTTAATGAATCCAATATCTCGGTCACCGGTTAAAATAATATTTATCGACACGACTGGAATAAGCTTCTACTGACAACAGTAGACTTAATAGGAATGGCTGCTAAATGAGTTATGCTCGTCTTCCTGAAATGTAAACGACACATCTATTACGTCATCAACCATGTAAAGCAGGACAAATATTAAATTTGGGAAGGAGAATGGCATTGTCAGTTGTGATTACTGCCTGGTCCAATTACCAAATAAATGTGTCCCACCTATTAGAAAGCAATTACATGAGGGCTGTATACATAATGCGGAAGCACATATAAAAAAGTATCATTTGGCAACACAGCTCGCTGTAAACTGCACGTACATTTTTGTTCGATGATATGTTAATGCATACATAATGTAGCTACTTCGATACCACAATATACATTTCGCAGTAATTTCCTGTGCCTTAAACACGTATATTGACCCCAGGTGAATTTTTGTGTCATATAAGTAAGCCCTAACTGAAACTCGTTCAGGTAGATACATCTGCCACTTAAGGGCTATTATTGTAGCATATCCTAAATTAGTATTTAAACTCAGTATATGTCCTTTCTTACTGAAATAAAAGTGTTGTTCATTACTTTATTGTGGTATTTTCAACTGTCGTCTAGATTAATTGGGTATTCTGGAACTAATCCAGGTGGTGGTGCTGCGAGCGACCTAATACTACTAGTGCGGGGGGAGCATAGTTACAGACCAGTTCCAGAACACCATTATCGGGTTTTTATTCTCTCCATTCGTCTGTATTTGTTTTAATCATGGTGTTAAACAAACGCAAATTCGAAGATATGTCCTTAGTACAACTAAAACTAAAAACCGAGCTAAGAAGATGTGGTGGCGTAATTTCTGGTCGAAGACAGGAACTTATAGATAGGTGAGACTATTCGTGTTGTACAATAATGCTCACCGTTTTGTGACCCATATATTTCAACATGGCCGAGCCGTATTGGCTGAAATCGATTTGATCTAAGTGCGATATTTCGAGTTAATTATTAGGCCTAGACTCTACTTACTAATATTAATTAATAATATGTTATAATAAGAATATGTAGGGCTTATATGCATGGTACATATTGATAAACAAACTAAATTATGTATGAATCCTTGGTATTAGTTGTGTGCAGGTTACCATTAATGTTGGTTTAAAGGGCTAGAAATCCTGAAGAGCACATGCGGGATTTGTTTATAAAAATAAATATACAATAATATTTTTCAGGGAAAGCACATATTAATCAATATTAATCATTATTATTTACATTGTATGTGTGATTAAATCACGGCTTAGTATGCATTTATGTCTGTCTAATCTATTTTCTGAACATAATAAATTGGGTGATATATCTACAAGAATATCAGTTTCTACGAGAACAGTGCTGTTCTTGTGGCATCCAACGAAGGAGAGAAACTATATCTACGCCAGCAATAATGCATTCAGCAGAGACCGGGCTTGGAAAATCACTCCATTTGAAAATATGCGGCACTGCTGTCGGCTTCAGTCTCTTCTGCATTGGGATGTTGCCTATCGAAAAATTATGAATATATGAATATGATTGTTAATTGTCTTGAATTCCGCCGCCAACTTCATAAAACAATATGTTTACCCAAGTAGTAGTTTTTTCTATTACCCCCCTTCCTCCTCCTCCCCTCCCATGAAAAGACCCTAATACGCACCATTTTACCTGCAACTATACAATATTACAGGTGTATTTCTTTTATGTATAACTATATACTAGATAGCCATTCCAGCTCTAGCTCTGGCAGGTGAACTGTTAATATTTGTTTGGAAAATCACACGATAACGTAATTCACGAAAAGCAAACATAATGATATTATATGCATCCCTATTATCTATGTATGAAGTTGTTGGTATGACTGAATGAAAACTCAGCTTGATCAAGGATTGGTACTATATGACTTCACTTACCATAATATGTCCAGCCCTATGTAGTCCG
>JAODUP010001252.1:40000-75000 GCA_025642065.1 Paralvinella palmiformis
AAATATCTTGTTTAGTGCTAACTTTCTTATGAAATACTTTAGACTAGGTCAATTTAAGAAAATATCATTCCCGAAAGCAAATGATGTTAATTGAGGGGATATAGGTTTTTAGGGGTATTCCCAGCTCAAAAATGGCCGATATTGCCTCACAATTGAGAAATCCAATATGGCTGCCTCCACCGGGCTGAAATGTATTTATGTACATATCACTGACTAATGTCAAGAAACTGATCGAAACTCATATTTATTACACACAAATAGTCATTGTTAACGTTGAATAATTCGTCTACCAGATTAGAACCACCTCATTGAAATAGTAAATTCCAAAACAGAAACAGTAAACATCCCTGTGAAGATGACTGACATCATGCCTGCTCTTAACAGAGGAATTAAAAAGCGTCAATTCACCAGTATGATAGCAGCTTATTGTTCCACACAGCCACCTGAAGAATGTCCACCAGCACAGAATATCTTGTCCCGGTCGTCTCACATACCAATGCCTTATTGGACATTGTACAACCAAAAGGCGAGTACAATCAACCCGGAGAAACATACAGTAGCATACCTACCTATCATACAGACTCTAGCATCCCAAATCGATACGATGAACACAGTGGTCGAGTGATGGAACAGCTCCATGTCGTTCTAACGGTGGATGAGGCAATTTATCTGAAGCTGCAAGAACTGAGGTGGTCAGTCGAAGAGCACAAGGACATACTTGTACCTTGCCTTGGAGAATTTCACATTGCCATATACATTCTAGGTGTAATAGGCCGACACATGAGTGAATCTGGCCTAAGCGAGCTATGAATAGGTTGTGATCTTTTCGGAGACAAAGCTTCGCAGCAGGTCATGGCAGAAAAGGGGTACGGACATGCCACCCGGACGCACACACGTAACCAACAGGCGCTTTTGAAAGTACTCCTTCCATTGCTCTATATGTATCTGGATGGGATTCGTGTTAGCTCAAAGCAGAACTCTCAGATGTCTGCACATCCATAGACAACGATCGTTGACAAACTGAATGCCGACAGATTTATGCAGCCCATGAACTCTGGTGAAACAACATAACTATGGTCAGCATCCTACTCTCCTTCACAAGAGTCCCAAGTGATGGTACCTGGGATCTCCACCTATAAACTTTGAAACATATGCTGTCAGTCCTCTTCAGGTACGATAATGTTAAATACACCAGGTGGGGGTACTATATATATGGCTGATATGTCGATTCTCCCACCAGAAGTTTTCATTGAGTTCCAACGTAGGGACTGGCTAAACTCTACAGGAATGAAGAGTGGGGCTTAGTGAGCATCACCAGAATAGCAAACATAGTAGTAAAATCTGAGAATGGCCATAGCTTCTCAAAGAACAGCAATACTGAAACTGCCAACTTACGATGAAGACGATGAGTACATAAACAAAGAGTGCACGAACAGTAAAATGGAGAAACAGAACTCTGATGAAGACATCACAGTTGTGTCGTTGAAACAACTTACCGGGTTTCAACGTGGCGGTGACACATTGAGGAATATAATCAATACAAATGTGGTGACACCTGTCATTCAAGAATCTCTGCTTAGTGCAGAACACCTTGGACAGGCGCAAATGAAATTCTCCGTTAACAAACGTCTGTGTGTGCCTCCATATGGTGACCAGCACCTGGATCTAAAATTACACATTCAGAAGAAAAAGGCCAATATAATTGCAACCTTCAAATCGTGCAACCTTCCAAGGACAAGTAAAACATTTATCCAACAGGACAGGAACATTCTACAAAGGTTCATAATAGAATATAGAGCCCCTGCAAACGTTACCCTGAATGAACCCTGTTGTCCACTCATTGAAGGCCAAACACTCGTGGTGACACTAGGAAATTCGCCTGACATTAGAACATGTGGTAACTATGCCAACGCCTTTGCTGACACTGTGTTCAAGATCGGAGGAAAAGACCATAGAATCAACGTAGTCTTCAACAGGTATCAAGATAAATCAATCAAAGCAGGCACAAGTATCAAACGCAAGCAGCACCACCGACCGGTATGTCGCATCCTCTCCGATCAAATTGGACTAGAATTCTGGCACGCGAGGGAAATAAAGCAGATCTCAGTTTACTACTTTCAAACATCTGATTGAACACAGTCCCACAGATGAACCAGTGGTTATAGTAGTAGCAGAGAGGTTCGCCGAAGCGACTACTGTCAAATCATACAATTAAGATATAGATATCTCTTCTTTTTAGGCTATACACGAAACAAGATTAAACCTAGTTGATTTTGCACTGCATCCATACTCATATGAAAACGATAGTTGTGCCAATGGGGTTATTCTAAAGACCACACGGACAGAACAGACACCGCACAGAAAGAGCATACACCGCACGGATACACGTAATGAAGGATTTTGTATTCTGGATCTTATATATATGTTGTCTACTATAATTGACCAACAAATGTACTTCTTCTACATATAACACACTGTGACAGCATGAATTATATATGTCTCTAAATGAAGGATCCAAAGTATTTCCCAGTACATGAAATTCGCAAGTTGCTATCTGTTTATCAAATGGACACAATAATTGTCTTCCATGCCATAACCAGAATGTGAGAGTGTGTCTCAGTTCAATGTCCCTGGTGAGAAAAATACCTGGACAGTGTTCTAGCAACATCGCACTGATCTGATTGGCCATGGCAAGGGAAATCTCACAGAATTCATTTGTAAGATACAAGGCGTGCCCGAAGTTGATACATGCAACAAAGCACGAGTCAAGTTTGTTTTGTATCTGTCGTCCTACCTCAGATGCGGCCAAGTTTCACATCATGCGTTCACACTATCAATCAAGTGTCTGAAATCAAACACACTCGACATATCCCGATCTTCCTCCAGTGACCAAAATGGGATGGATACAACTGGATGGTCAGTTAGTGTCACGGCTACTATATCTGCAGCTATCCCGAAATCCACCTTAAAGATCAAATCATGTGGTTGTACGAAGGTGTGCCTTAGCAAAACCTACAGCTTCAAAATCCGCATGGAATGTGTGTGTGTGTGTGTGTGTGTGTGTGTGTGTGTGTGTGTGTGCATACGTGTGTATGCGTGTGACTCTGAGTACGTGCGTTTGTGTGACTAAGTGTTTGTGTGTCTGTGTGTAATTGTGTATTTGTCTAGTATAAAATATAGGTTAAAATACTTGTTTTAATTTGCCAATGAATTAATCACCAACCGATATTGCCCTTCTTCTGAACAATTTAAATAATCGTTTTTGCATTACCTGTTTGATGAAGTAATACAGGTTTTGTTCACTTTTTAGCACGATAAACATTTAGGAGTAATCTCTTTTATACCTTATGTTGTTAGTAGATGCAGATTATAGTTGTGTAAGTAAATATTATTTTAACAAGTGCCCGATATATTGGACTCGTTATATGTTCAGCTTTTTGTAGAGATCAATCTAATTATATAAGTGTAGAGGTGTCTACAGACGTATGACATCAGCCATATTTTGTTTTAATTCTGGAGAGAAGAAAAAGACATTATGTTTCTTAAGCACCAACTAGAACGAGCAATATGCTAACTAAGAGTGACATTCAGTCGATAATCAGTCTTCTGATAACCTAAGTCTATGTCTGGTTAGACATAGAATTACTGTGAGATTTGCTGTTGTCAGTTAATCTCACAATGTCAGGTCTTTATAGACAATGAGGAAAGCTCAAAAGTATAGAATGGACATTTGTCGGGCTCATTTGGGGCGCCTCCGTGGTCTAGCGGCAGCGTGTTGGACTACAGATCACTACTACCCGTGTTCGAATCCCGGCATTGGCATGTCTGAAGGTTGTTTCGTCTTGGACTTCGCCTCATTACATTTGGAGGTCGCTCGGCCCATTTAACCTACCTTGTGCACAAAAGTGGCCGTAATTTATCAATCATCATCATCATCGTCGGGCTCATTTACCTCATGCCTAAGGTACATGTCAAACACTTCGGCATTCTTCATGATGATGATAAAAATGATGATGATGATGATGATTAATACTATGATAGTAATGGTGATGATAATAATAATGATGATGCTGATTATGATCACGATGAAAGCATAAGATCATCTGAGTTCTGACAAAATGACTCTAGTGGTAAAAAAGATGATAACAAACAAGTCCAGTCCATATATATATATATATATATATATATATATATATATATATATATATATATATAAAACAGACAATTGAACGTCATAGAAATGAATACCGCAATCAGTTTTTTATTCATCACCCTTCTACTGCATGGACTATCAACTAAGCCAACAACAATATTTGCTATGAGTCTTAGTGGTATGTGTGTGGGATATGTAATTATCGAAGCCCTTAATCAACCAATTCATATCGCATCATATTACCAATAGGATTACGCACATTTCCTTGAAAAGCCCACTAATAGCACAACAGTAACAACAACGACAATAACGACGACACGAATAATACTAATTTCATGAGTAACAATAATATTGGTTGTTGCTGCTGTACCAAATAAAGAAACTAGCAGTAGCATAAGTAGTTGTTGTTCTTGTTCATGTAGATTTTAGCTTTCTTCTTATTTAACTATATATATATATATATATATATATATATATATATATATATATATATATATATATATATATATATATATATATATATATATATATTATAGAAGAATAGTACCAGGAAGTTGTTCTTATTATTGTTGTTGTTGTTGTTGTTCTGTTGCTGTTATAATTCTATATTAATAAAACTAGGAGAATAGTTAATAGTAGCAGTAGTAGTGGTGGTAGTAGTAGTTGTAGTAGTAGTAGAAGTTTTGTTGTAGTGGTAGTTGTAGTAGTAGCAGTAATAATAGTAATAGTAATATTAGTAGTAGTAGTAGAAGTAGCAGTAGAAATATAAGTAAGCTAATTATTAATAGCAATCGTATTCGTTTTTAAAGGCATGATTTCTGTCAGCATAAATCAGACTAAAATAAATCATGAACTCATATGATGTATTCAAAAACTATGTATTCCCCACTGGTTTGAATATTAACCAATTGTATTAATGAATGATTAGCCATAATTGGGGACAATTGTGTATTCCCTAAAGTACAAGAACATGTTGAAAAGTCACAAATGTTTGCCAACGAGAAATGATGTACTATTTGTCAGATTACCTAAAACGTATTGTTAAATAGGAAACTGTCAATGTTGTCCTCTTCTTATAGAATATGTTTTCTGTTTAAATAAAGAAGGTATCATGCTGGAGAAATTCGTGTGTGACGAATTGTGGTTGTTCTGGTCAATTACTCCTGTCTTGGGTCTGATTAAAGCGTTGTAACGTTATTCTGATACTTATTTCTTTTCATAAATATTAGACTAAATAGTAAAGATACCATTTTGTGAAACTTATACTATTTCAGCCTATTTGATTTGTATATACTTACAAACATACTTACAAACACACAGACACACACACACACACACACAAACACACATACTCACAAATACATACACACACAAATACACACTCATATACACATACATAGAGACAGACAACCACACACACACATGCACACACACACACATACACACACACACACGAACCTGGTAACCCCCCCCGCCCAGAAAGGCCAAATAGTATCACGCTCTACCTATGGCCATTTAGTTAATCCCCTTTTCAACAATGGCAGCAGCGCTGTCAGAGTGATACAATCAGATAATTATATCGATATAAGTATATACCATGCTACGCTTGTTTCTCGTTAATATTGATATAGCATAGTTCCATCCATCTTCACTTATGGTCAGTCCACTGCAGGACGAAAACATGTTGCATCAAGGGGCTCGGTTTCTTGCTCTCAAGTATCAGTTCGCATTGTTCCAGTACAGTGTTAGTTCATATTTCCAACTTTTTCATTGTTTTTCTCGATTTGTTTTGTCACTGATGGCTTCCCAAGCCGGCAATGCTGCACTCCATCTAGCATCGGTTTTTCGGCTGATATAACCTGCCCATGTCCATTTTCTATGTTTAAACATTTCTGTAATTTCCATAACTTTGGTTAAGTCCCTCAACCACTTGTTAGTTTTCCGGTCCTTTTAAGTGATGTTGAGCATGCTTAGATCCATGTTATTTTTCGCTGTAGACAATATAAATTCCATTTGTGTATTAATGTCCAGGTATCTGCTTCATAAGGAGGATGCAATGATTGAAGACACGTTTAAGTATGTTGGTAGTGTTTCCTTCATTATTATGATGTGGCTTTGAAATGCCTGTCATCCTGCATTGATCGTCCTTCTTCTTATTTCATCGTCTTGATTTTCGTCTGTTAATGTAAAACGTTCGCTTAGTTAAACATAATTTATATAATCTATGTATCATAGTATATGACGCTAAAGTCACCATTTGATTTAATTTGAAACTAATGATGGATTTTAAAGCTATTGCAGTCTGTTAATCCGGAATAATGGGCTTAGATTGTCTAAGCTCTATGACAATTAATCTATATAGACACCACGTAGGTTAAGGAGAATGTCGATAAAACAATCTTTGCTGCTCACAATTTGTTTCCAGAAAGGTTAATAAACAAACTTCTTCTTCAAATTGGCTATGGTGTTGTAATTTAACAATAACCAAATATTTGATTTGTTAGCTTATTTGGGCTGATCATTCGTCACACATCAGACATAACACATCGGTGCAATTGCTTAGGTAAACATTCTTTAAACATAAGCAAGACACGAATTCTGAACAGCACCTTAGGGTGTTTCTACCTAATGTTCTAACCAGAAATTGGCTTAATGGAAAGGTTGTATATTCCTATCTATGCTTCATTACTCTTCTAATACAATATGCCAACGGTTCATTTAATATTTATGACACCTAGGTAACGAAAGAACCTGACTGCGAATGTTCTAGGTTATATATAAGAATGGCCCATTCTGCCCTCTTTCAGTTTACGTCTATTGCTAAATAAAGAGTAATATTTGGTGATCACCTGAAGCGAACCGAAGCTGACAACACAGCAGTTCCATTAAACGTATATGTGACCTACTTGTCGTTAACTTCAGCAAATACATAAATATAATTTTAAAACTGATTGCACCGTATTCGGTTTCTGGTGATTTCTGGGCTCTATGACAAAATGACAAATTATTTCAATAGGCAACAATCAATTTGTATAGAAACCTTTGGAATGTCAGCAGTTGCTTTTGTTTTTAATAGATAGAAAGCAAGACACAGAGAGAGAGAGAGAGAGAGAGAGAGAGAGAGAGAGAGATTACGTTATAATATTGATTTATCTTCCGTACAGAATACGTTTTAAAAATAAAAATAATTTCTGTTTTAGGATTGGTTTTAGGACACAACTATGACCTGTAGTGGTTATTAAAAACCACGCTGGATACAATAGTCACTTAGAAATTTTAAAATGTCGTCCTAAAGTTGATCAATTATCTTCTTCCATATTTAACTGATGGTTAATTAGTTTTAATAAAGTTACATAACGCGGACATATTACGGTCAACTAAATGCAGAATTTAATTATATCTTAATGTCAATCAAAATAAACATAACATTTCAAGTATTTACTTGGAACCTAAGATTTATCTAACAAAGAAGATTAGCCGCATCAGTTGTTACTAAAAATTTGATATTTGACTAAATGGATCTTCTTTGTTCTTCTAAAATCCAAGTGTACAATTACAACTGGAGCTCCATTGTTTTCTTTTATTTATTTATTCATGCAACGTTTGTATCAAATGCGATTGTATCCTCATTGGCATTAGTATAAAGAACCATTTGGCGCAGATTTTTACGTCATATAATATACGAGATATACTTTATTAAATACAAAACGAAAGTCACAGGAATATTACCTGCTGATAGATAGATACAAATCTTATATTTCATTTGGGTTATTATTTATGTATACGTAGTTGATTGTTTTAATAATAAATAATGTTCTACGCAAACCGGTTTAACGGTCCACATATTATTCCACAGATGGAGCGAATACTCTGCTGCAAATCTCTAGTTGAGGACTGTCTCTGTAATATCGTATCCCTGGCATTTACCCTTTGAAAAAAAGAACTGACTTATATCAAACTGAGTTATATGTATATGGTTACTAGTCCAACGTTAGATAGTCTCAAGAAGACAAAGAGTAGCTATGAGTTAATTGTTTTCTGTCCGTTAGAGTAAAACATCTGCTCATAGGCCGCATATAGTTTCCTAGTAATTACTAAAACATGAGTCTTTGTTACATTTTAATGAGATAAAATTTAAATTTCACATATGAGATTTAAATATTTTATAATGTACCGACATTTATTTTGTTAGGTATTTGGGAAGAATAAAACGATTGTATTAATCAATAATGCTATCGAGTTAAATCCCTTTGTATTATCTAGCTACGAGTTACTACGAACAACTTTTTCAACTCCAGCACCGGATGAAGTGTCACTCAGTAATGTGTCGATTAGGTTGAGCAGCATGCGAGACAATCTCTCTGGTAGTGAATGTCATCAGGCAATGGAACTCACTTAATTCAGGCATAGTCATATATGGACAAAATTAGCAGGTTTTTACTTTATTTTTAACTATGCTGGGCATCAGATTAGAACGGTTTTCCAGTATTTGTTCAATGGTTTATAAGTGTTCTCATCTTATAAATCAGTGTCCCTCTATCGATGATCTACCAGATCGGTAACGAAATACGATTGTGTGGAGATTGATTGTAACAGTCCTTCACGTGTTATTGAATGCTGATTGGACTATCACTGTATTCAAGGGTTTTTTCCATGACCTTGCAGACATGTAGTCTCACTAATCACACAGTCTCACTAATCACACAGCCTCACTAATGACCTTCGTTTGATGGTGATATTTTTCACTTTCCTGACGATGTTGGAGAATGTACTGTAAGTAATACATATTTCTACAGCGTGTAATTCTACTGTCGGATAAAGTTTTAAATATAATTCTAACCTCGCTGTATTTCCGTGAAGACTTCTTGACGTTTTCTCCTGTAAGAATGTTTTGTGCAATTTAAGTCTGGCTTTACAAATCTTTACAATAGCATAGCAATGTTCATATCTACAACTGGATGTGACGCTTTGATTTTACTCAACTTCCATTAGACCAGTATTCTTCTATGGGTTTGTGGAAGGTTTTGTTGGAAGTTAGCATCCAAGAGTAATGAGAAAGCCACTGTTTTGATACCTTGGCGTGCGCGATCTCAAACCAAATAGGAAACTAGGCTGACAGAACGCAAATTAGGCATATGTTGGAGTAAGTATTATCAACCACAAGATAAGTGCTTATCACAATAAACCTGAAGTAAATGCATGCATTGCCCTTTGTACTAGCAGGCAATGAACTGGCGAAGAACTGCGTAATGTTAATACATGGTCTTCTCAGTTTAAATCTAAATCTATTAAAGGTAATTTTCACATTTGTCGTGGAGAAGCTAAGGATTTACGACTAAATGTTAAATTTCTCAAACTGCATGTCATAGGCACTTTACCAGATGATCAATAAGTCCAGCTCCATCTATAGGTATATTGTTTGAATATTGAATCATTAAGGTATAAAGCCACATACATTGGCTGATTGTGTTGCATCGCATAGTACTGATATACTCTAAAATGTCACGTGCATTGGTAGAAGTGGCATACTTTATATATATATATATGTGTGTGTGTGTGTGTGTGTGTGTATGTGTGTGTATATGTGTGTGTGTTTGTGCGTGTCATATTTATAAACATACGAATGGAAAGTTCATACAGAGTTAAACTTGTAAGTCAGAGTAGTTAGGTTAAGGTAGCGAACACTTACCTTGCTTGGGTTAGACTTAGAAATATGATTGATATCCTCCTGACATCTGACCTCCACTCATTATGGCAGACAAGATTTAAGTTGTTTTAAATTATTTGCACAATGACGTAATTTCCGTGGCAAAGGTTGTTAGAACAACAATGAAAGGCTATTACATAAATCTCAAAGCACACTTCTATATGGAAAGTCAAATGAAGGAAAACAATAGCATATTCATAGACATACCTAGATATGCCCCCCCTCCCCAAAAAAAATAAAAAACACAACAACAAACACTTCTACTATTACTACTATTACTACTACTACTACTACTGTTACTATTACTACTACTAATGTTACTTCTGCCTCCCCTACTACAACTAATACAACTACTATTATTATGTATACTGCAGTAACCGTTATTATTCTTACACATAATATTATTAACATCGTTATGTTCTTGTTCCTGTTATTAATTATTTTGATAACAACTTTAATAAATTATCTAATAATATTACCCGACTGCTGAAGGTTTTAAATAATTTATACAGCTCATATTGCATGTTCTTCTTTGGACCTAACCTTGGTGATACTTCGGACAGTCATAAGTTAATTAAACGATCATTGATTGCAATATCCATTTTTTCAGGATCCATCATCTCTATGATGATAGGAATTTACGAATTAGATATTTCTTATCGTATTCATCAACAGCATAAAAAGTAAATTATCTAAAGTGATCTTCTTAATTATCATCTGCGTTGTAATCGACATTCCGATTGCCACTATGAACAACAAATCAATATATGTCAACGTTATTCAGGTACTAAAGTGTTTATGACCTTCCTCCTATGTGCTCAACATTCTCGCTAAAATCGTCTGTTATGGCGAGCCCATTTAGCCAATCCGTCACAAAACTAATTTACAAGTAATAACAGGCATTACCTGGTATTAGGTGACGTAACCAGTTGTCAGCTGGCCAATTGCTGTGTCTGATTTATTTCTGAGGCAACAAAAATGCCTAGTCTCTTCACTAAAATGAAGGTAACTATTGAATGTGCCAGTGATAAAGTCATGCCCATGTACTTATGTAAATAGGTTGCTATCTATGAACGACTGTTTGCACCACGAACCCTTTGTCTTGGGATTAAGCTAAATTACAACATTCATTTACGACGTTAGGATTGAGTTTCAGAAAAGGTAGGTACAAAAATTAAATGTCTTCAATAGTGTACATTTTATCAAGTTGAAAATAGAATCGGATGTTTATTTTATCATTACTATGTCCTATTACTAGTATTTTGTACTTAAGCGAAAATATTAATTAAAGAAATTTCCGTAAACGTACACCATTATATTTTGTTATGCATATCACTTAACCCAGTGTATCCGTTATCTTGAAAAATATTGTTTACATATAGGTCTGCAAGTCGCATTTCATTATTTTATTTTTCTTAGATGATTTGTTCCAAGCTAACTTAGCAAATAAAAGAAATTCGTTTTCTTTTCAAGGTACCTTTTTAACAAATACAAAGATTTATGGTGATACACACAAACACATAGCAACATAAATACGAACCCACACATACAACACACACAAGTGAACATACAAGAAGGCTAATCAATATATATATATATATATATATATATATATATAGAGAGAGAGAGAGAGAGAGAGCGAGAGATGAGAGATGGATAGATAGATAAATAGATAGATAGATAGGCTGGTAGATAGATATATAGATAGACATATTGATATATAGATAGATAGATATATAGATAGATAGAAATATAGATAGATAGATAGATAGATAGATAGATAGATAGATAGATAGATAGATAGATAGATAGATAGATAGATAGATAGATAAATATGTATATTTTAACTGTATATTTTCAAAAAGGATTCCGCCTTTAAAAGATAACTTTAAATATTTACGTTGAGGCATTTAACTTTGATTGTAATGTTCATATCTGGATATGTTATGCACAGGGACCACAATAATGGATTCGCTTGATTTTTTAAGTCTCCTGCACGGAGCGGATATTTAAGGATCGGTAAGATATTTGACCAAACCGAACTTTTTAATATGCAATTTACGATGAACAGTTATTTATTTCCCATTTTCTAAGGTTACAAACATTTGCAGATAATTGTTTTAAATGTTATACTATATCATATTTTGCAAATTATTTTTATAGTTTGATAATTTCCACCTTACTGATTTTGTAAATATGCTGAGATTAATCGTACTCGAATTAGCATGGATTTGTATCCGTCATTTCCTTGTTTTATTCAAATTGAGTAATAAATAGGATGCCAAAAGGGAATTTGCGAATTAACAACATTATCATGAAAACATTGTACCACTATTGAGAATTTGTTGGTGGTATCTAACAAATTTCAGTGATTAGAAAAAACACTTTTAAAACTGTTTGATATTATGTTCTAAGTTAATGTCGTTGAGATAGAATAAAATACAGAAACGCTGGACAAATCAGTCGTTTAAGAGATCATCCCTATTTGGACTTGATTTAGATAAGTGGGGCTTAGCTGATACTGTATTTATCTAAATTTACAAAAACAAATCATCAACAAGGGAATATCACAACACACGCTCGATATACTTCTGTCCTTGCAAATCCGTGCAAAATACACCGAAAAGGTTATGAACTGACTCGGTATCGTTAATTCCAGTGTACGTTTGGTTCGGTACAGCCGGGTATGTGCTAAAATACGGAATGATTGTTAAATGCTTCTCGGATATTTAAGTAGACGTTATAGTGGCAATCGTCGGACTGGCAACGTTACACATCGGTCAGGTCCAACGTGTCCGATGTTTTGTTTTCCGTAACACTCCATAAAAATCTTCAAATACATCATAACATGTATAATAATGTGATGATATACTAATTTTCTTATGGCCACAAAGCTGATAATCCACAACGATGGTACAACCCCCCCCCCCCACTGCCACCAGCCAATAATATATATATATATATATATATATATATATATATATATATATATATATATATATATATATATTAAATGGTCAACACAACTGTTTTAAGTGAGTTGTAAACAAATAGAAGTAGGTTTATATTGTTTTTGTTTTATTATTTAGCCAATTAATTTGTACATAAAACACAGAAACTAAACTGCTATTATTTTTATGACACACCCCTGTGGACTTCATATACTTTAAGTAGGAATAGAAAACGAACAAAGTAAAAGAAGACAACCAGAGGAAGTGCTGATTTGTAAATGTTACTATATAACGTTCTCAACTGAAAATGTTGCTACTGGAAGGAGTAGAAGAACTTCCCTACATGTATGTAATTATCTGTTCTTAGGATCATCTTAAAACAATTAGACACATGACATATTTAAGGCGAGATTATTGCGTCACAAATGCGATTTGTCTACAAATATTTAAGGTAATTTTTATTTACAGGTGAAAAAGGTATATGATAAAATATCTACCTTATGTTAGATTTTTTATATACATCCCATAGATAAGTTCGTAAGTGTTCTTTAGTTTCTTCAAATAAGATAACAGTAAGCGATATATTTCATTACTCTTCAGTGAAAGGAAAGTGTACCAGAAGTCTGAATAATATGATTTAATCAATACTAGATAATGTTACATGGTGTTATAGGTCTTACTTATATGTCCTTAATAAGTTGCCTTTGATTTGCACTTCATTTATTCAACTACATTTTTCGATTATCCAAATGTCAATACCGAGCACATATTTATGACATATCATCCGGCATTTTAAATACAGGTAGTCTTATTAATACAAGGAATTAAATTCAAAATCGATCAACGTATAACATTTCAGGCAACCTGGTTGTTAAATTATAGCATGATAAGACAATGCCCCTCGTTTCTGCATAATAAATTATCTCATAAGTGCTCAACTGAAACATAGGCATGTTCAGTGATGTGATAGATTTTGAATAAATAAAACAATTAAGACAATCCGATTTAAATGAAATAAATCACTAGTTTGATTTGTTTAAGATTCATGATTTGTATCGTTATTGATGAAAATACGAGATACATTTTTCATTGACCCATTTCGAAAATTGACAAATTCTATCAATGAATGAGTATTCATTTTAGGTGGCAATTATATATTCAATAATTTCTTAAATGTGCTATATTATATAACCATTGTATTTACGTATAACATGTTCTATACGCCTTTAGAACATGTTTAATTTGATCTCATTTCAAAACGCTTAGATTTTGAGCCATTAAATCGAATAATTTACTATATAAAATATTCCAATTATTTGCATTATTATTAATAGAAATATCTGATCTTAGCTCAGCGTCCTCTTTATTTGTAATATCAACATGGTTGTACAAGAGTACAGCGTGCTGAAATAGGTAGAAATTACGCTACAATAACCTGCCGTTAAAGGCCATAAACATTATGTTTGACAATACTAATTGGAATGAATGTTTGTTCTACCAAGCAACGGTTATATATTCTGAATACGAATTCAATCCATTATAATATACTTGGTATCGATGATCTATTGTAATATAATATATCTGACTCGCCAGAGTGTATGCGTCGGTAAATTATGTCTCTTTCAGAATATTGCTCATGGTACTTACATTAAATATATCCATTACTTCCCTCATAATGTTATTGTGCTTTTGCGCTAATACTGATACATAGGCATATTCGGGCAGCTAAGTGAAAAAAGTCGCTTCATGACGCCTGCCCATTGCACAATCTGACCTTTGAAGACAGTGACAATTGGGTTATATAGTTTATATAGTATTGCTTTGAAGAAAGATACAGCAGTTGAAAAATAGCTATGAATGGGGCTGCTTAGATAAGTAATCTAAACATTCTCACTACTGCCGTGATCTGACTTGGGTGTTCTACTCCCAAACTCCACGGCTGTAGGTGATTCGCGTTTTGTTGCGTGACGGCTTAGTGACTGGTGAGACATTACACAGATTTGTAATTGAGTTTGAATTAACAGTTCGAGATTCTCTGTGCTTGTACCTAATTACATACAGCTAAAACACACGCACACAGTCACACCCGCACGCGCGCACACACATACACACTCATATATATATATATATATATATATATATATATATATATATATATATATAATACACTCACACACATGCACGCACACACACATACGTATCATCCAATCACTGTGGTTTTGGAGGAACCTGTTTGTAACCAAATTAACTATTGCCTGGAACATCACCAGCAATGGAAACCGACGTGTTAGGTTTAAGCATATACTCCTCTATCAAATATTAAATTGTAAGAAAGCATCCGTTATTCTCACTGGATATTCTTAGAATAGATTGACCGTGGAGATAGATATTGCAAATCTCTATTGATATCTGTTCAATAAAATAAGTTCTGCCGCCACCTTATTGAAACTTCGAGAATGTAAATTATATAAACTATAATATATATATATATATATATATATATATATATATATATATATAAATATATATATATATATATATATATATATATATATATATATATATATATATATATATATATATATATATATATATATATATATATATGAACATATGTCAGCTTGTATAGTTCGGAAATGACACTGTCTTCTAAATGGTTGCTATATGAGTGAATTTGTTCATAAACCCATCTCCCACATTGATATTAAATTTTAAATTCCGAGTTGTCATCAAATGGACTCTGTCAACAATTCCTTTCCAGAACTTTAACAGGGATGCTGTCGTGAATGATATATTATATTTTATACAAAACTTTCAATTACATATTAATACAGCTGACAATGTTATGTGTACATTAATATCTAAACAACTAACAAACAAGAAACAAAGTTATATCAGTAGATTAGTCAAATGTAGTTTTTTTTTCGAAACCCAGCAAGCAAAACAAATCTACTATCATCTTCTCAACTAACAAAAACAGTATATCCCAATAACCAAGATGTGTATCTCAAAAATCTCAGCATATGGGTTCAAATCGCGCCCTATCAATATATCATGCCCTGTTTCGCCAACCATGTGTACCAATATGTTTGTAATTCAACAATATTTCGAGTAGTTAGATGTATTTCGAATTATATAATGTCAGTTATTATGATTATGAACATTAACATTCGATACAAATATGATACATTTTTGAATTTCTTAAAGGCTTCGAGACCGAAGTTTATTTCCAGTAAGGCTGTTTATATATATATATATATATATATATATATATATATATATATATATATATATATATATATATATATGTGTGTGTTGTGTATGTGTGTGTGTGTGTGTGTGTGTGTGTGTTTATATATGTGTGTGTGTGTGTGTGCGTGCGTGAATATATATATATATATATGTGTGTGTGTGTGTGTGTGTGTGTGTCTTTGTGTGTTTTTGTGTGTGTGAGTGTATGTGTATTACTAATTAATGTATTGTTTTAGCAGCCTATTCCGTAATCGCTTATTCGAAAACATCCAAATCTAGATCAAACCGCAGGTTATTTTGGCAACAATAAGATTATAATTAACTTTCATTGGTGTTTGAAATAAGAATATGAGAAATGATAAAATTGATATATATATAAATAAGACAACTTTTCACTCAGGTTAGAGAAGAACTTCGACGCCAGACTAATCGGACGTGTACCGATATATCTGGTTCATATAGGTAGGATTTATTTAGTCATTCGAATCCAGAATAAAGCTGAGATCAGCATCTGAGGTGTCGAAATGTTTTATATACAGGTTTCTTTTGGACTACAGAAAATTACCGTTGAATGTAAACTGTGGTGTCAAAATAGTTATGATATGTATGTAGCAAGTCACCATTGAACCACACGCACGTGTTGTTTACTGCGAGCTTTCGTATCAAATGGTATGTTTTTACGTGCTTCGATATAAAAAGCTTTTCAATGTCAAAATTTGTTTATAAATCGTATAATCGAAACATTTATGACAATTAAGAATACTTCTGTTGTAGGAATATTACCCCATTAAGATTATGTTATTGCTAATTCCACTAATTCTGCACATCGTTTTGCTATTTTTACTTCAACAACTACTATTACTTCTATTACTACTATTACTGATATGTTTACTGCTTTTAATAATAATAATATTATTATTATTGTTATTATTGTTACTACTACTATTCCTTCTAATACTACTATTATTACTACTACTGATACTATTGGTATCTAGCTATAACTATTACAGCTCCTACACCAAATACTAATATTCCATATAATCCATTTTACTACTAACCCATTTAGCAACAGTAGTATTTTAAAACGGCTACAAAGACAAAAACACAACGACAACAATAACACTACCGCTAACAACATCGACAACAATTATCGGCAGAAGAGCTACAACAACTTATGTAATATCTGTTTTGTTGTTCTTTCTGTTTATATTGTTGTTTTTGTTCATCTTTGTTATTGTTGTTATTATTATAAACTGCGTTATCATTTTCCTTGTTCTTGTTTCGGTGCCAATTTGACTGAACTTATTGCTGATGTGATACGGTATAATTGGGTCGATTAAGGACATCAACAATTAGATCCTTCGTGCATGTCCAATTTGATCCCTACGTTAACACATTGTCAGTAACTTATTTCATAGTCCAGCCTGGGAAAGGTTCAAGAATCGATGGTTGGTGGGTGGAATAACTCCTGTGACATTCATAATAACAATAATTCCCGAAATGGTCGTTATTTTACTTGGCTGGCCACCTCAAATGATCGAGACGCATAGGGTCTTTAATATACAGATTCACAACGGGAATTTTTAGTATATGGCATATTGAGCGGGGAAAACTTTGTTAGGTGCCTGGTTGGATGGAAACGTCGAGCTAATTTAGTACCATGGCCAGAATTCGAACCTCTGACCTCCCTTACAGCATGACGATAACCTTGGGTAAATAGTCCCACACTCTACCGAAGAGACCAAACAGCCGTAATGTGCCTATTATATAGGAATTCTAATATTGTGTGTCCATCATCTTTCTTATCACTACTGCCATCTTATTTCCCTTTTTTACCTTCAGGATCGTCATTGACATCTTCGCCGTCATCATCATCATCATCATCATCATCATCATCATAATTGGAATTAAGAATACCATTGATATAATTATACGCTATATACTAGCTAAATAACCCTCAGAAATGTCCATTCTGTATGTTTCAGCTTTCGGTGCCTCGTTGTCTATGATGACCTGACACGGTGAGTCTAAATAACCAATCAGACAACAGCAAATCACCCGGTAATTCAAGGTCTAACTGAGCATTAGGTCAGGTTACGAGATGACCGATTATTGACTGAATGTCACTGTTAGTTGGCCCATTGTTCGTTCTGATTGTAGCTTGAGGACAAAACTCTTTATTAGCTGCACGAGAATTACAGTAAATATGGTGACCTTCGTAAATAGACACCTATACATTTAAACCACCACATCTGCGACACCGATCCCGGACAAGTCTTTGATAGCAAACTTTCATCCAAAACATGAACCAGCTAATTCGCTTTTCGTACGCGACAAATATGTCACGCCCACAGGAACGCGGCTACATGCAGGCTACGTACAAAAAGGGAGCGCGTAAAAACATACCATTTGATACAACAGCTCGCAACAAACAACACGTGCATGTGGTTCAATGGTGACTTGCTACATACATATCATAAACTATTTGACACCACATGTTTACATTCAACAGTAATTTCTGTGGTCCAAAAGAAACCTGTATATAAAACAGTTTGACACCTCAGATGCTGACCCCAGTTCGAATAACTATATAACCTATATAAATCGTTTCGATACACGTTCGACTAGTCTAGCGTCCCAGGTTCTTCGCTAACCTGATTGAAAAGTTAGTCTTTTTATAGGCACTAGGCGTGTTCGCAAACAATAGTGTGCGTGAGTGCATGTGATTGTGCGTGTGTGGGAGTGGGCGGCACGGCTATAAAACTACACATTTACGTATTTGAACCCCTAAGTTTATTCTAATTCATTTCTGATGACATACTTCCGTTTAGAGTTCTGCTTACTTTATGTATTGACTAACAATAATAACCTATGTATTTGTAGTTGTATATTACTTTATCTACATTATCGTATTCTCTAGATGCTATTATTAGATATTGCATTATCCTTACTTCCTTGCTATTAAAATAGGGTTGTATTTAACTGCCAGAAACAAACGTTCATACACCATTGATTTATACATTGAATAATTATCTTAGTGAATGAGTAGTCCAATTTAAATTGTATGTATATTCCAACCATAGTGTATATGAAAAACATCCAGAAAATGCATTGTTAAAACTTCGAAGAATCGCGGGTTGGCAGCTCCAGAGCTGCAATGCTGTCTTGTGGCGACTAGTTCACTCACCGAAGAAACCTTTACAGGCTCCAGACTAAAGTGTTTTTGGGCGACTGTTTCACCCTTAAAATGGGCAAGCCCCCAAAAAAATTTGTCTTTTATACTCCTTTCGGAGTTGAGATTGGAATGTTTTGAATTGGAACATGTCTGAGTCAGGGATAAGAATGCTGTAAAGTAACTTAGGCAGCTAAATAGCTGAATGATATAAATATATGTATTATTATTATTATTAATATTATTATTATTATTATTATTATTATTATTATTAGCTAGTAGTAGTAGTAGTAGTAGTAGTAGTAGTAGTAATACTAGTAGTGATAGTAGTAGTAGTAATAGTAGTAGTAATAGTCGGTTGCAGTTTTCTCACCTACACAATTATTAGCTAGAC
The DNA here is from genome assembly GCA_025642065.1 of Paralvinella palmiformis. Taxonomy (NCBI): domain Eukaryota; kingdom Metazoa; phylum Annelida; class Polychaeta; order Terebellida; family Alvinellidae; genus Paralvinella; species Paralvinella palmiformis. The sequence continues at coordinate 59,630 of JAODUP010001252.1, forward strand.
CAAAATAAATAAGGTGTAATGGGAAAGATTTTATAAAATATTTAATATGAAGCAAACGTTCGTGTATGTAAAACTCATATAATGATAATACTAAAAACATTATATTTATTATTATAATTACTAATAATTGTATTATTAATTTTTATCATCTCCTTTCGATTTTCACTATGCTGTTATCGATATCACTATGATCAGTAGCGCTGCCAGCATCCCTATTTGTATTAATTTCACCATTTTATTAATGGTCACTGTTTTTCTAAAGTCAGCTGAATTACATCAAATACTACAACAATAATCCAGAAAACAAGTAATAATTTCTCGAATCTCGGATTATGTCTGTTCCATGTCGTCTAGTTCGGATTGATGAATCTGATTGATGTTCTGTCGTTATAAGGAAATGAAGTAGATTGTTAATGTCGATTATCATCCCGAAAAGATTACCTTTCCCGAAAGAAGCCAGTATCTATCTATCAGAGTCGCTGCCCATTTTTCTTCTTCGCCATTTTCTGTCTCCAAGATTGACAAAGAATTAAAGCACCAGACGCTTCTTCACATTATTGTAATATGCTGTTAACTCCCTGAACTGGGTATTTTTTTATATACTGTATGTCTCGTCAAACATGTCCATCACTGAACCGTTCCCATTACCAAGCTGCATAATATATTAAATAAATAATCATATTTTTATTAACTGTGTCATAAACCTATCTCTTGTGCAACGACTAATTTGTGTGCACCATGATGTGTGTCTTTATGCATCTATGAGTTTATATTTGTGTGTATCTGTGTATGTACATTCGTGTGTATAAGCATGTATGATTATTATGAGTGTATGTATGTGTTTATGTGTGTTTATGCGCGTCCATGAGTGCGTATTACACAATATAGGTAAAAATACTCATTTAGTAATTGGATACGGAATTTATCACCAATTGTTATAAATTGTTGTTATCCAAAAGGAAGCAACCATTAAAATTAAATTAATATTTATTTTTATATAAATACATTTGACTGCCGTGCTCTTACATGCATGTCTACGTTTAGGGATCATAACTGTTGGTTGGTTTCATTCTGAAGTGTTTTTGAACTGCCATTTAAGGATTGGTAAGACATTTGACCAAATCATACTTTGCAGCATTAATTTTACCTCGTACAGTTATTTATTTCCTAATTCTTAGCGTTGCAAACATTTCTTTGCCATTTTGTAAACATTTTAATTTGATATATTTTAGCTATTCTTATGGTAATTTTAGCCAATTCAATATTTTAAGATTAATTTGCATTTAATCTGCATTTACCAGAATTAATCTTGATTTTATGCGTCATTGCCTTATTGTATTCAGGTTAAATATTAAATAGGATGACATAAGGCCAATACTGGTATCGAAACTTCTTCTTGACATTGTATCATAGTTAAGAATGCTGGTGGTGTCTCTAGCTTCTTCATTATTTTTATATATTAAAACGATTGCCCAATAGTGTACAGCATGGTGAAATAGTTAGAAATTGCGTCACAATAATAAATCGTTACCGAGAATAAGTATTGCGTTGATATTCCTAATGGGACTGTTGTTGTTTTTTTGTTTGTTATCAAGCAGGAGTTGTAAAATCGGTAGATGGATTCAATGTATTATAATATCCTTTATATCCATGATCTATTGTAATGAAATATATCTGAAACGCCAGATTTTATGTTTCTGTTAATATCTTGTCTTTTAGAAACAGGTTCATGTTATTGAAATAGAAGTGCATCTATGTCTTCCATACTTACGTAGACCTTTGTCTGGTAGGTGGGAACAAATCCAACAGTTGCATTAATATTTCCATTAATTATAAGAAAGCAAACACTTTAAACTACCAAGTATACACACACACACACACATAAGCAGGCACATACACACACATATGCAAACACAAACACATGTGTAGCATAAAAGCACTGTGTTTTGGACCACCCTGTTGTTGAACTAAATTAACTGTTTTTCATCGAATATTATCAGAAAGGGCAAGCGAAATATTAAGTCTAAGTATATACTGATCTCTCAAATATTAAATTTTAAATAATTCTACTGCCATATTATTGAAGCCTTGAGGATTGAGTTATGTAATCTAAAACTCATAATACGTATGGTACTGCTTAAAAATGGTATTGCCCTTCTGAATTTTAGCCAGAGGAGCGACTCTGTTTACAATATCTTGTTCCACATTGATATTTAATCTAAAATTCAGATTATATTTATCAAATGGACTCTAGCAGTCATTCCTCTCATCCACTTAAACGAAGACGCTATCGGAAATTCAATATGTTTTATGACTTCTCAATTGACTTAAACAGTATGTCCTACAAGTAAAACCAAGACGTGTTTCAATAAAACTATAAAACCCAGGCATAGTCGTTAAATTAGCACCTTACTTATGTCCCAAGCCATGTATCGTGTTTAACTTCTCCTAACTATATTTCGGAATAGCTAGGTTCTATCGCCTACTATTTACACAAATATGGTTGTAAAACAACAATATTTCAAAAACTATAGGCATAAATGTGATGTTTCACTGGAATTTCGTTAATCAAACATGGGGTCAATTCAAATCCGGGATTGGAATAGATGGTCAAATCCAATTCCAGAACTGTAATTTGAAATTGAATTGACTATTTATTAAACATATCAAATTGGAATAGGAATTGAGAAAGTTTTAATTGGAATTGGAATTGTAGCTTCCTACACAAAATTTAATCCACAAATCAGATATGCATGCCAACCCTCGCATCCCATGTGAGTATTTAACCAATTAAAATGGTATGGATACCTTGGACTCCTCCCACAACACTATAATATCACCACATAACATGCCTGTAATCTATATAGAGATTTTGGTTTTTAGGAATTTACCCCTGTTCAATGTTTAGAATGGGCAAAACAAATTAAACCCACAAATTAATTTACCATTTAATTTTTTAATTGAGAAATATTTCTTCCATAACTATCCTACTTGAAAGATAAACTACTCGGAGTAGGTATTCCAAGTAGGTATTCGGAGTACCTACTCAGGGTTAAAAGTATTAGGAATTGGAATTGATAAATTTGGAATTGGAAATGAATTGGAATTGATAAATTTTATGTGGAACTGGAATTGGAATAGACCAAATGGAATTGAGTGAAATTGGAATTGACATTGACAAAATGTAATTGACCCCGTGTCTTCTATATATATATATATATATATATATATATATATATATATATATATATATATATATATATATATATATATATATATATATATCGAGAAAGAGAGGAGTGTGTTTCAGAATTAATCTGTTATAATGGTAGACTACTCGAAGACTGTGCTGTTACTCTTAATTTCCTTTATAGGTCCGATTATTGTCAATGATAATGCTTATTCTAAAACATCTAAAGAAGCATAATAGTGTAGGACATCTTGGTGTTAATACGAGTAATAAATAAATATTACGGAGGCTTTAAATAAGAAAATATAAATAAGAAAATATATGAATTAATGATCAAACTCCTGATGAAATTGCATAATATGCAAAGGTAAATATTTAAATCTGATGAGTCCTGTTGGTAAAATGCTAGTGTATCGAATGATATTGTTGATTAACGTCTAACTGGTTATTAAAATAATCGAAAAACGCAATTTAACATTTGCATCTTATGTTATAGTATATTAATACATATCATAATACGTCCAAGATCGAATAATTGCATACATAATTTGATCTATATTGACATTTGACATTTGATACTAACTCTCCTTTCTACATTCAATCTTCTCTGATGATTTAATAATCATTTTGTAGAAATATATTAAATACACCATTTGTTTATCTGCTGTGATGTGCAGCGGCATACATATTCATGACCCTAGAGTTATACAGTATTTTGGGCTCATTATTCTTTCGTCTCGAACCTTCTGTACAATAAATGCTCATGACGAGCTGACATGGTGAGACTACACGACCAACCCGACAACAGCAAATCTTCCAGTAAATATAGCTGTAACCCAGAATTGGGTCAGGTTACCTAATAACCAGTTATAAACAGAAGGATGCTGTTAGTTGACCACTACTCTAGCCTAATCGTCATCTATGGATAGAACTGTCTATTTTCTTCAACATAACTAAGGCAAATTTGGCTGATTATATCGGTAAATTGATACACATGTACGTAAGTAAATAGGTTGCAATTTGTGAAGAACTAAACGTGTCACGCCTTGTATTCCTTCGTCATTAGTCAAATTAAATACGTTACGTATCGTCTTAACATGAGGCAATTGCTAAACACAAGATAGACACATGAAGTGGAAAAAAACGATTTTGCATCGGAATTCATGGGGTATGGTTCATTTATTAGTTTTAAGTATTGTATTTTGTATGTATCGTCTAATGTTGTATATCAGGTGACACATGATTATATTGACCCTACAATTATGCAAACACAATGCATATGTGAAGCAAATTCACTCGTGTATGATCAATTAAACAATATTTTTATAGCCAGCTCGTAAATATTCACGACGAAACCACATTAAAGAAATAAAATAAAATCAAAAGCCCATTTTAGCAGATATAGCCTCTTTATTGGTATTTTTCAAATGGAGATATGCATACAATAACAGCCAAGATAAATTAGAAACTTTAAATTAAACATACCCTGAACAAAATTATCAAATCCAAGATGGCGGCCAAAACAGTTACAAAAATCCTAACATTCTGGCAGAGGCTGTGCAATGTCTTTATTCGTTAAAACTTTCAACCAAAATGTTGTTTGTGTCTAAATTGTATGAATTTTATTAATTAATATCATTGTACATATATATTTGTAGGTGATCAATAAAGAAAATAATGAAAACGAGAGTTATGCAAGTTATTTAAAGGGTTTAGCTTAGCATATCTCTTGGCAGCAAACGAATAATACTATTTTTGGTTTTGGTGATTGCGTGTTGATTCAAAATCATATATTTTCAAGTAATATATTGGTAGTAGTGATGTAATGTGTGATGAAATAATTGCATTGTGGCTACATACTTACTTACAATGGAAAAATCAATACTACAAGTGTTCAGGGACGTCTGCATCATTCATAAATTTTCATTAGGCATATAATCGGAAGATCCACTAATCAGTCCTCAAACTTTAGATTCATGAAATATCTTGCTGAATGCTGCAAAAATACGGAACCATGTCCTAATTACTGATTCCATGACAGGCGAGGAAATTATATCACAGGAAACGCAGGAGCATTGTCACCGTGAAACGAGATTTAGTAGCTTTGAAAAGAAAGATCTCAAATCCAAGTACAATACAAAAACACAGACAACAAAAGCGAAGCTGGCAACATATATAAATAATAATAATAATAATAGTGTTTTATATAGCGCATATAATATTCAAGAAGCACACGAATAGTTACTAGTTCGGAACTAAACAATCCTAACATAAAGAAATTGTTGAGATGACTATACTATCTGATATTCTTAATTTGATAAAGATGTCCAAAGGGATGCCTGAAATAACAACTTCTGTAAAGAAAAATCTCCGACGAAAACTAGGAATAACATTCGGATCTTCCAAGGCAATGGTGGAAATTGATAATTGTGCCAACCAGCATAATACAAGACGGCGTCAATGAAATACAGACGCTGAAACAATAGCTGAATATCTGGAGAGGTAAATTGTCAAACATATCGAAAGTCATTGACGAGATACCATCATACACGCGATCGGTGTGTAAAGGCCAAATTATATGGGCCACACCTTCCAAAGGTGCAACTCCCGAAGATTGAAAAATAGAAGCAACAAATAGTTACCATGACACCATATGCATTTTCCGTGTACATTGGATGTGAGCGCTGTGGGCCACACCTACTACAAACAGTATCAACAACCACAGACGACAGCAACAAAACAATGGAGGTTTCTTGCAACAATGATCTTCTTTGGATAATTGCCAGGCATGTGTATGTACTAACACATAAAATTCCAAATTGGACAGGATTCAACATCACTCTCAAGGCATGTGCTGTACTTAAAGGACATGATTGTGGCCATGAGCCTGACTTGGTATGCTAAGGCTGGCGAGATAATCTGGAAGCATGCATACAAATATGCTAAAATCATACTCCATCTAGGCAGAGTTCACACAATCTGTAACGTGATTTCAATTCTTGGTACTGGTTTTCAAGATGCCAATCTTCGGAATTTATACATAGAGGCAGTTTTCATAGCAGAAGGCTCAATAATTCGAGATTTAGTTGGCAAATGTACAACTAAGCATATGCGAAACGTTCACGAGACTTGCATGGATTGAATTCATCCCCTGGCATGTGAAGACGCGACCAAACAAGACGCAGATAGCCACTGCGTTCTTAGCCAAAGTCACAGAAGAAGGACAACACGAGTACCAATTGAATGCCCTGTTAGAAAACCAATCATTTACAGAGGTTCAAACTCTTTATGGGCAATTCTAGGCTGACCTTGATCATGACAATGGTAACCTGTCGTCTAAACGATATTGCGTCTCCTGCTGCACGCTATCCAAGAAGGCAACTGGCAGTTACATATTTCTGCCATGCAAGCCTTGATTCCCAGGTAATACGTATATGTTAAGGTAAACCATGCTTAGTACTTACCCGTGTATTATTTGCAAACGGTAAACCTTCCAACAAGACACCCTGGCGTGTTTCAAGCCTTCTTTGATGGGTATTTCTCAGTCTAGTTGTCAAACAGAAATCCATTTGCACTCATCCCAGTTGACCAGACTACAGAGATCACTGTGAAAAAGACACAAGGTTCAGCTTGAAATCAGGTGCAGTGAATCGGTACTACATTACATCTGAATGCAGAAGTGCCTTTCTTGTCCAAATGAGGGAAATGATGAATGATAAAAACCCAAATGGCCCATATGTCAATCTAGAACAAACACGGATATAAAAGATGCGGAGGCTGTAATAGCACTGGTAACCCTGATCCAGAGTTGGGTAACCCCATTATCCATTTCCAATAGCCTAATGAGCATTTGCATAGTAAATGCAATGCCCCATAATATAGCCATCAATCTAAAGAGAGTATCAAAAGTCGGTGACAATAACTACGCAAACCTCAAGACTGGGAGACTTGAGAGCAATTCTCAAATCAAGAAATATCACGACCTAATTAAACTGAAGAAACTAAACATGTTGAGCAACTTCAACCAGAAGAAGGAAACCGCAAGCAATTGCCGATCAGTAATTCTCCAAGCAGAGAGAATTATTATAATGGGGCAGGATCGTAATCTTCACATGGCAGAGTTGATATATCATCCTCTAAACCCCTTACCATGGGTATTGTTATCGCCAGAACGTTTATCAGAAAAAACACACAGGTGTTATGGTCATATTCTTGCAAAAACATATCACCCCAGCTGAAAAAAGTGCCCGACAATTCGGCCAAAATCATTGATCGAATGCTCCTTATACAGAAGATGGCAGCGGATCAAGCACAGTTTGCTGAAGTTGTCATGTTTGTCCAGTCAACGGCTCTGCAGGTTGAAATCACGAGTCAGAGGAACAATGTAGTTTTCGGTACATAAAAGGAGACCTCCATCAAGAACAGTGCACTCTTAGATGAAGAAAATTGCAGTAGCACAAATTGTATGGCAGTGGCGCAAGTTACTGAGACATGTTAGAACCCATTCCAGCCTCATCTAGTTCCCCCTGGAAGAAGCCAGAACATACACATTGTTTACAAGGAAAGATTCTCTTTGTGACATGTGGTGATGGGTGCTATCATATCACACCGCCAAGAGGCAGTATAACTGAAAATCACCCCTGTCATGTCAAGATGAGTGTTTTTATGGTAGGCTAAATGGGCCAACTGGCTTCCAAAGGTAATGAAGCGAAGTCAAAGATGAAACAACCTTCAGATATGCCAACTCTGAGATTCGAACACAGGTAGCAGTGATCTGTGGTCCTGCACGCTACCGCTAGACCACGGAGGCGCCCATACAAAGAGGGTCTCTGTTCACGGCTTTGTATTCGATATCATGCAGTTACACTATATCCGGACATCGAATATCGGCCATCTGATCTGCTCACCTTCATTTAATAGTTATTATCTACTGATAGATCACTCTATCAAATGTGTATTTATCAATTTCATTAATTACATAATAATGTATATTTCAGCCTAAATTGGCCTTTAAATTAAACAATTCTAAGTATTAACCTAGTTAACAAGACGTGTATTAGTCATCTTACCATTTGAACCAATGCTATTTTGGTTGACACTTGAAATAGGTTATCATGCGCGAAATCTGTTCCAAACGAAATATCTGTACATTAGTTGTCGACAAAATTAATGTTTACATCCTTCTATTATGTATCTCCTTTCTCCTGTATTATACAGTTTACTAGTTAGTGTTAAACATTTTAACTAAAAATGTCTTCATTCGCTAACTGAAATTTAAAATAGCTTTGCTAGCAGTAATTTGATTCGTACTTTGGATATATAATACAGGAATGACTTATAAAAACGCAGTCTCGTTGAACCAAATAAATTGTTTAGTGTTTACCTGGGAAAGTGTGGGTGTCTGTTTGTAAGAAAGTGAACATAAGTGTAGGAAGGTTAACTCGAAATTCCCTGATTATAGAAAAAGTGTCTTCCAAGAATTATAATACTAAGGATGGTTTGAAAATTCTAGGAAGGGAATATTGTTGTTTTGTATTCATGAATTAAAAACAAATTGATCCTAAAAATACATTTAAGATTTAAGATACCTTTATCATGAGAAGTTATTGAAGATCTCCCTCGATAGCGTCAACATACAATATATTAACAGTTCTAATTGGCTTATCAGAATGGCTGTCACTTCACCAAAACAAAGGTTTGCACGATAATAACTACATTGTTATGGCTTATTAAATTATGCTTTTGTCATAACCATCGTAAATTTAATACCTTTTTTTTCAGCCAAATATTGGAATATCGATAATGAAGGAGATCATTTAATGACAACGAAGAGCGGTAAGTACATGCACACCCTTTTTGTTTAGACATTGATGCTGACTAAATATTTATATGCTGAAAAACCACCAGCGGTATCCCTCATCAATATACACTAGTTACTGTCATGTGAGTAGTAGATAACACAAACTGGTTTATGGTCAAAGAGTATTTTCCTAATTATCAGTAAAAACTAACGTTCATGACTTTGATTTAGTATTCAATAAGTAAAGATTATGAGTATACGAAGTTTAATTATCTGGTGATGCTAATTAGTTTTAATGTACTAACAGTTGGTGTAATATAATATATGTCTGGATGGATTTTTGCACATATATTATTATCTTGTGGGTATTTATATATATAAGTAGAGAGAGCGAGAGAGAAAGAGAGATAGGTATGTGTGTGTATGCGTGTGTATACGTGAATGTATGTATGTATGTATGAATGAATGTATGTATGTACGTATGTGTGAGTGCATGTGTGTATGTGTGTATGTGTGTATGTGTAGGTGTGTGTTTTAGCTTTGTATAATAAGGCACAGGCACAGAGAACCTCGAACCGGACGTTTCGGCAGGGGACTGAATACAGAGTGGCGACTTTTCTTGCTGAGATATGTGTAATGTCTCACCAGTCCCTAAGCTTCCAAGCAAAAACAAAAAGCGAATCATCTACAGACGTGCAGTTTGGGAGTAGAACACCCAAGTCAGATCACGGCAGTAGTGAGAATGTTTAGATTAATTATCTAAGCAGCCCTATTTATAGCTATTTTTTAATTGCTGTATCTTTCTTCAAAACAATACTATATAAACCATATAACCCAATTGTCACCGTCTTCAAAAATCAGTTTTTACAACGGGCAGGCGTCATGGAGCGACTACTATTAAAACTATTTATCTTAATTGCTATTAAAAGACTGACATCTGCGCTGAAGCAGACCGTAATAGCGCGTCATGGCTTCCGTACTGTTTGAACTATGCTATCATTTTCAAACCTGACCTAACGTCTGCTATTCTAGTTCTTATATGTTATTTATGACAAGCAGATTAGAGCTAATCTTGAATGTCATGGTACAAACTGGACATAACTGGACCTAGGAAAGATAATTCTATTCCCGCATACAACCAAGGTGAATTTTATAAGTTGTTATATAAAACCCACCAACCGCGCGAGCTGTGTCCTACCCCCGTACCCATAATCCGTGCTGTTCGGGAGGCCGGAGGTTCCCGGCCGCGACATTATAGTTGGAGGAGGTTTTAGTCCAACCAGGCAACTGGTAAGGTTTTTCTCCTCCGAAATTGACTTCTATACTAAACTGAGGTTCCACCATACTAAACATTGCATAGTAGGCCATTCGTCACAACAGTAGCCAACACCAGGTGGCTGTGCCCAATAGGCGACAGCCAGGGGTTCCTACCCCAAACTTCAACAATACAAGCTGTGTCCAATGCCACCGCTCGAGATGCGATGCAGTGTTTCTATTCCTGAGTCAGGAGTACATGCTTTAAGAGCGTACTGTGTCTGCTACAGTCATTTAAATGCCTGATAACCAGGCCAAACATCTAAACGGCGTGCCTCCAAAGACGCAAATAGTGCACGGAATATACAGCTCTAGATCAACTTTTCTTGAATGCAGGGACCGGGAAATATGGTCTCCACGCATAGAAAACGGAATTTTCTCAACCGCAGCATAATATGCCTTGTGATATTTGCTGGAGGGTCACATACCTCATAAACATACAAAATTGCATTATGTATACGTTATTTGATATTGAAATTGGAAATAAATACTGCTACTACTACTACTACTACTTCCCACCAATGGCATAATATTCTGAATAATTACGAATCAGTTAATTGGTGGCCAATGCCTTTTAAAACCTATTTTAATACAAATGATTTGTATTTATATAGCTATACAAAACACCCATATGAAGATATCCCCAATAAACAACAGAGCCAAACCGGATTGTAGAGTCAAAACATAATTTTCACGAGGATTTTCTTATAAGGTACCGGATTCCTGCTTGGGATGTGAATTGGTATATGGTATACTATATAGTAGTAGTAGTAGTTATTGTTATTTTTGTTGTTATTGTTGTATTTCCATTGACAATAAGAAATATATTACTCTAGCCATGTTTCCAACTGGTAACAGACAGAACGGTTATAGTTAGCCAACCGTTACTCACCCAAAACTTACGAAAACGATGACGAGATTAACTTCTACAATGAATATAACTGAATAGCATCGGACATAATCATCAACTATTTAGACATTAAAAATATTTTCATCGGAAAATTAAACAACAGCAGATGAAATTCCACTTTCAAATAAAGGAATATTAAAAATAACATCTATCAATTCCTTTATCATTAAGACTGTATCATAACATCCATTGAACAAACTGGCAGAAGACAGATAAGCAGTTATAATTCACAATGAGAGTTCAACCTTAATACCTATCAGTGTATTAAACTTATAATAATATATGACAGAATAATAATTGATATGTTAATATATAAACCAGGAAAAGAATATCATATAAGATAGTGGATTTATGATATGAATACGAATGACTGAATTCTCGTAGAAAATAAGCCTTTTGACATCTCGCTATATAATAGCTACACATAAGCCTTTTAACATTTCCCTATACAATGGCTATATATATATGTGTGTGTGTGTGTGTATGTGTGTGTGTGTGTGTGTATGTGTGCGTGCGTGCGTGCGTGTATATACATGTGTGTGTGTGTGCGTGCGTGTGTGCGTGCGTGCGTGCGTGCGTGTGTGTGTGTGTGTGTGTGTGTGTGTGTTATAATTCATTACGAAGGCATGTAGAACATTTAGCGTTGGCTAAGTGTGCTCAGCAATTATTTTAGACGTATTCAGAATAAACACCAGTGATCTTCAAAGCATTTATCTCTTGAAATACATCGTTTCGCTAATGTATTCGCTCCCTACTGTTCATATGTTTTACAAAAGAGCGATATCGTGATTAAATGAACGGTATTTAAATACAAACTTCTATGATTTTGTTAAGAATTAATTTAATACGGAAATTACCAGCAGAAAGGGAATTATGTTAATCAGCTTGCTATCTGACTACGAACGGAACAATAGAAGACAAATATGTTGCCATTGACATGATTGAGAAATACCTCATTTTCTAAAACGAAGGTTATATCCAGTATGTTATATACCCCATTCGGATGACAGATCCTGATGAAGGCCTTCAATAACTTGGACAAATTTATAAAATATTCGTCAATAAAATGGCAGAAAAGCTCGGGTGCAGGTTCAGAGTCTGAAGAGGTCCGCACAGGGTAATAATCCGCCATTGTCAGCACAATGGTGTATTAGTACATGACCTTTTCCTGAACAACTATCTTTTCCATTACTTAACAGAAAATGCGACCAAGTCATCGAGTTAGAAGCGTGGGATAATGTAGTATAGAAATATTGATATATGTTAAATAATTGGGGAATCATGTTTGTAGGGCACTTTCACAAATAATAATAACGATGACTATAGATGTCCCCAGATGTCACTGTTTATTTTTACTCCAGTTACACAATGATTATGATGAAAGTCCTTCAGTTTGATACGCGCTGGGGCGACTCCTGACAATGGTGTCTCAATAACATCGATGTATATACATGAAGCGGTTCAATCTACAACATAAATGAAAAAAATAGCTAACATACTAAAAGATTGAATGCTTGGCTAACACTCACTGACTTAGACATATAAAATAAAAATGACATTTTGACAGTTTACCCAAATCTACATTTAACATGGCAATTTAGCCAACTAAAACAATTTAAAGTAATGTAACATGTCTAGTTTATGATACTACTTTGCATTTATAGAAATTAAATAAACACTACCATTATACGAGGTGGGCACAAATTAATTAGAACAAATCGAGCATGGCTTTTTTGAGCGATAATAGGAGAAAATGAACTGATTAAAGGCTAATATTCTAATACGACTTTCTGAATTTACACTAAAAAATGGGGAGCTACTCTATTACGTACACTGTTGGGCACTTTCAAACTTTAACCTGAACAAACACAATAAATTCCAATATATGACTTCTGATTGACAATGTCATATCTAAATCTTCTTTTATGAAATCCTTCCTTTTTTCCTACCCAAATCCGTTATCATTTTCTACCCTTTTATTACCAATGAGGGGGCGTTACCATGACCGCTTAACAGTGGGATTCTGTCGGTTACAGTGGTATCATTTGAAATCAATTGTCAATGGTATTAGGGTTTCCGATGTTATTCTTCTGCAACAAGTCAATAAATATATATAATGGGGAGATATTCACTACATGGGATGTTCGTTGACTTTTCAATAAATTTAGTTTAGAAATGCAATTTTTCAGGTCGCTGCTAATGTTTAACTCTAAAATGTAATTAACCAATAAACATATATGAGCAAACGTCAGGTGAGTGGATATGCTAGTGAGTTGTGTGATAAGCATAATCATAACCTCCCAAGGCAAGGATACCACAAATACAGGTAACTCACAGTAGGAATGGCTAGATTACGCCAATGATTATCTTGGCTTGATTATGCCAAAATATTTTGTTATAAATTTCAACAGCTCAAACTTTCACCAGGTAAATGTTTATTACAACCTTTCGCCACAAGTCATTGCAATATATAAAATACGCCGGAAATATCGACACCAGATTATTGCTCTATCGGTCAGGATTCTTTTCGAAACATTGTTGGATTTACAAATTATATTTTAAAACAATGAGATTTGGTAACATTAGACTATTGAAACAATTAGACGTTTCAAAGGGTAAAGATATAGCAGATTTGTTAAACATTCTATATAGCAGGTAAACCTGTATATATATATTTACGTTAATAATTTGATGACAGTGTGTTTCGGAAATGCGAGATATGGATTCCATTTAAGACCTAAATATAAATTCATTTGGATATGTTAAAAGTGGGAACGAAACATTTTCGAATAAACTTACCATGCACAAAATACAAAATCATGTATGTTTACCTCCACTTTGACTAACCTATTCATTTATCAATGCTCAATAACGGATATAAAGGATATTATTAAAAATACCCGTTTGTTTGAAAGGGAAGTGACATATATAAAAATACATATTTGGCATATTTTTCCTGACAAATAAAAATTAATTGGACAGGGCACTGTTGGAGGAAAACAGTTTCATTAAAATGTTTCAAGCTCAAACATTAGTTCCATACTAGGCAAAGCATTGTCAATTTATTTATTTTCATTTTATACTTTTTCGAAAATAAATAAGTAATACTGGGCCCTAAAATATTACATGTCTAAATGAGGATGTTTATGGACCTTTTGTTTCCTGAATGTTAGGATAGTTGTCTAGTGAAATATATTGGCATTAGAGTAGATACGACACCAATGTCCGTAATTGCTATCATTTGAAAACGTCTGTCATATGAAAATACAGCAATCTAGAAACTGAATCAGTTGCCGTAGAACATATTTTGCTTATTGATAAAATGCGTTACATGAGAAGGCCTAGAACCGAACTTAATTTATGTAAAATCCTTGAAGAACAACTCCAAACTCATTAGCTTTTTGCATGTTATGTTACTCAATTAGCAGGCTCTAGAACCAATATTTTGCAATAATTAATTAATCATTATATATAATCTGTCCAATATGACCAAGGCTTTCATATGCAATATCAGTCAATATTCGTTTGATCAGATATGTTCTGAGAACAGTGTTATGCCATAGAAACATATATATTGTGTAAATGTTCATAAATGTGATTATAACTGTAAATTGGTCACTATTTTACAACATAATACAATCTGTATTTAAGTTTCTACCTTTGTATTGTTGCTAACTTGACAATTCCATGAATAAATAAATACACGGGACACAGATTTAAGTGCTCTGGTTCATATCATTTCCAAAAAGTAATTTTTTCTTATTATTCATGGAACCTAATTAAAGTTGGGATTTAGAGCATGAATATTTCAGTATTGCAGCTTGGGTAATCTCACTGTTCATATATATTGCAAGATAAATATTCATTTATGAGATGACAAGTAATCAGACCATTTAACCCATGTTAGTTCAAGCAAAACAAGTCTTCTAGTCCGTTGTCTACTCTGTCCGTGTATTACTTCATGTTAACATCATTCAGTTAAGAAATAACATTCTACCTTGATTGTACAACAGTCAACAAATACGATTGGCTATACGATAGGGCTGTTTACAGAGTATACACGGTTAAGAAGGATGAGCTATTGCCTGTCATTTGCTTGTCTCTGACCTGGTAACCAGAATATATATATATATATATATATATATATATATATATAT
>JAODUP010001252.1:80000-81838 GCA_025642065.1 Paralvinella palmiformis
AATGTGAATTACCACTTCTTAACAAATACTCATAAATTATAAATATAAAGCAGTTTAGCAATGCCACTTTTATCTTTGTTTTTTCAGAGTTATACACTTCTATATTTAAGAGAATATGAGCTAAATAAACTGTAATGGTATTTAAATCTTAGCTCGATATTTCTGTGATATTCATTAAAATAAAGCCAAGAATGGTGTATCTGCAAATTAGCCACAAATGGTTGAGTTGCAAATATACAGTTTAACTTCTAACTTTGAATCATCAAATAACAGTTCTTGATGAGGAGTATAACATATTGTCCATACTCTTAGAAACATGAACAGTACCTGTGTAACACTGGTGATAATGACCAGCTAAAAAACAGAAAGTGTCCTCTTTCTCGTAGCTCATATTATATGAGGCAAACAATGAAAAGCTCAAAATTTAAATGATTATGTTTTTAAATGTTTCTGTAGACTCCGTGCTGTTTAAATATTGGCATAATGAAGCCACCGGCTTCAATACAAAACAACCCATTTCTTGGTTGTATTATTTAAGTTATACTTCTATGCTCTACGTTACATCATTATGCGCCTTATATATGTGTCATATATACAGGTGATTATATTACTCACTGATCATTTTATGGCATAATATCACACTTAAGGTGGCTTTTGCTAAATTTATTTATAAGATTATATCATCGCATGGTAGGGAAGAATTATTTACCCTAAATCCACTGATTTAGTTGGCATTATTTGAAGCACGATCACCTACCAACGGTTTAAAACGACTTGATTAATTGTCAGAAAAGGTATGTGTATGTGTGTGTGCGTGTGTGCCTATGTGTGTGTGGGTTTTTTTTATAGCTGTGTATAATAAGGCACAGGCACAGAGAATCTCGAACCTTGAATTCAAACTCTGGACGTTTCTTCAGGGGACTGAATCCAGAGTGGCGACTTTTCTTGCTGAGACATGTGTAATGTCTCACCAGTCCCTAAGCCGCCAAGCAAAAAAAAAAAGCAATCCCTCACCTGATTTGGGGTCACCCAAGTCAGTCAGGCATATAAATATTGATTTTTATCTAACAGCCCTTTTATACTATTTTTAATTTTCTGTTCTTTCTTAAAGCAAATATAAAATAAAAACCAATTGTTTCCGTCTTCAAAATCGTTTTTAAAGGGGGCTCCAAAGTACTTTAAAACTTTTAAACTTTTTAAAGGGGCATCGGCTGAAGCAGACCGTAATAGCGCGTCATAGCTTCGATACTGTTTGAACTATGTTATCATTTTCCCCGACTTTAATTTTTCTATTCTAATATTTTGGGTTTTTAAATTTTATTTATTTTTGTATTTCCCCCATTCGTATCTTGTACTAGTAATTAAATAATCATGCTTTACAATCTGATTGTAGGTTTTCATGTGTATTACTAGTCAGGATCCCCTTTATATTTTTTCTTGAAAAAACCCGTGTTTTATCTAGTAAATTTTTGTAATATTTTTTTAATTTATTTAAATCAATAATTTCACTAAAGTCAATGACCCAAAAAACAAATATAAATTTTTGGCATTTTTTTTGTCCTTTAAATGTAATTAAAATTAATTGGGGGTTTACTAATTTACATTTTGAACGGTTTTTTTCATGTTAAATATATTGAAATAAAAATTCATATAGGATAAAAATTAGGTCCCCTTTTAAATTTCCCCCTTTTTTTCATTGTAAATTATTGCTTCTTTCCTTAACATAATTATGCTAACAAATGCAATTTCCGACTTGATGGTGCCTCGAGGAACACGATTGGCTCAGTCATTGCTTTCTCACAGAGTATAAGCGGCGAAGCAGGTATGGTATATTGCCT